>JAIFHY010000309.1:0-23020 GCA_022264835.1 Melampsora americana | reverse complement strand
TAACACGGAAACCATACTTTAACTTCAAACTCTCATTTGAAATTGTACCCACACGGAATGTCGAATAATTTCTTGCCCTTGAATCTATCGTATCATCTTGTCAGCTATTTATAATATATGTATAGACCTATCTAATCAGTCTCTTTACCTCTGAGCATATCCGCCACAATACGCGCAATCACATATCTTCTATAAAGTATTCACCAAGGCTCCGAGCTGTCCACCTGACTACGCCAAAGTTCTCCAAATTATATATTTTCTCCGTGCTTTTGTAGTCCATCGAAACTGTTGTCGCCATACAAGGATTGCACAATTTTTGGTGTCGGAATTTGTTCGCAGTGCTTACGTTGGTAGGATTTAGTTATGTTGGAGTTGATTTATTTTAAATAAATTATGATCAACTAACTGAAGCTTCAGGCAGTTCCTTTCATTTATTGGTCGTTACCATCTATTTATATTCAGTTTTCTTACTTTTTTACCTTTTGGTCTTGAGATGTATTCACTATTTCCGTAAGTCACATCGTCGGATTTATCTATCCATATGCATCCATTTTTTTATCTCCCAAACAAAGCTCAATCATGTGGAAAACATTGTTCCGGAAATGCTCAAAGTAATTTCTTCTTTCCTTAAAAGTATTAAGATTTCCCTGAGTTTAAGTAGGTTACTTGTTTTCACAAGTACAAGCTATTTAACCAAATAAACCGGTATTTAGCTTCATAACTTGGTTCATGTATTGTTAGACTCAATTAACCATTGTGGTTGTATGTAGCGAAGACTGTGCTGCTGAATCTCGTCCCAGTCTACTCATTAGCCAGAACCGATAAATATTATCGTACACATCAGCTGATGCGGGTCAGCTAATTGTTATTCTCCCATTTTCTTTTCGTAAACGAAGTCTATCTTTAGTTTAATTGGGTTCTCTTCAAATAAATTTTCTTTTGCTTTACTTTTCTTGGTTGTAACATGGTCCAAGTCGTATTCTATTACTTTCTTCTATTTAACTTACTTATTTTGATTTATGAATAGTCAATTCGTAAATAATTGCCATAATCGATTGAAAGCGCATTTTGATCCGCTCCGCGGTCTCCTCCAAGCTGCCAATTTCGGCATTGGTAATACGTTCAAGGAGGTTTTTACTATTTTAACCCCTCTTGCTTGTCGCAGATTGTCATAATTTTGTCAGGTTACAACAAATATTACCCGGCCAAATCAAGGCTAAGCTTTACCAATCATTGTCATCTTACAATTCCCATTTACACTCATCGCACCTCCACAATGCTCATTTCCAAATCATCTCATTCCGAAAATATTCCAGGTTATGGCCTAACACATTGGAAAACAATTTCAAACACTGCAATCACTCTGCCGTCTTCATTTTTGGGCTTGGTAGTTGCCAAATTTCGAGAAGGTATGTTCCTCGTTTGTTTGGCTTTGTCCTATAGGCAAAACTCATTGGCCTGTTTCCACCATAGAGTCTTCTCTTTTCCCAGGTCTGCCTTATAAAGAGGGTTGGTTCCGTCATTCAACTACCGGTCAACTTTATAATTACCTGGTATTTTCTCTCACCACGTCCTCAGCGACAATTGCAGTTTGCGAATGTTAATAATTGTTGAAGCCCTTTGTAATAGGAATACTTAATACTCAAAGTGACCTACGCGATGCTGTGTCTTTATTCAACACGGATAACTGGTTATGGTACAATTAAACTAATAACTTTTGTTTTTCAGGCTGGTTTGCTCGTAAACTTGGTACTGTGTTTGCTGAGTTGTCACTATTTTCCTCCAACATTAAGAGCATTTTTCTGGAATTACTGTATATTACCTCTTGTTTATTTACACATTGAACAATTTAAAATACTAAGTAGTTTTAAAATACCTTCCTGTACCCTGTCCAGTCATCTTTTGGAGTAGTTCTATATTCAGAGCCGTGTGAATTAAGAGCGAACAAGTTAACTTCCTCCCAAAAATCAAATGTAAACAAAAGAATATACTTACTTCGTGTTAATTAAAACAATCAATTCACCAGCGCGTGTTTAAGGACTATGTTCGTCGTCGTGGGTGTTTCGATGCAGTTCCTATTGAAATTTTCATCTTATTGACGTTCTTACACCTAGATAAAGCTACGTATAACTGCCATGAGAAACACTGGACTCGGCAGTAAAACTCCAACAGTTTGTAAGCTCTGGCCTTGAGACTTGTTAATAGTTAAGCAAAAAGGCCTCCGCAATTGGAAACTGTTTCCGCGTAAATTTGACTGCTAGAACATGGTCTGGGCTCATGAATTAATCGAATTTTTGGTATAAAGATTGCTGCCCTTGTCTTGGACCGGATATAATTAAGCAATTCAAAACTTCTTCTTAAAGTCGGTAATGACCAATCTCGTTCCATTACATAATCCATTCGCCACGTTCAAATTTCTAAGGAGGATGATTGGCAACCCTCGGCGTAGAACAAGTTTATGATTCGGACAATTTGAAAACAAAAGCCATTTAAAAATTCACCACCTATGGGTTCAAAGCTATCTGGGTCAATTGAATCCACCGACGTAACAATTTGGTTTCGCCTCCAATATGATCACTTAAAATTTGATTTACCTTGTGCACTGTCTTGTTCAAGGGCGTTACTAACATCCTCTCGGAATGATATTCGCATAGTTCACCCCAACATCTGTTTCTTACCAATCGCTGAACATCCTGATATATCCAATTTATTATAGAGGTATCTATTTCAACTCCCGGTGAGGTGAGGTTAACATAGAGCTGCCCAAGATCGACCAACTCAGCATCCGCCCTTTTGTAGAAAACCGGAACCTAAATTTAACAACCATTTTGCGTACTTGACTGCTTGTACATTTCCTGTGCCCACTGCCGCCTAGTAGTCTGATGTTCTGTGTTAATTTTAATTTTTTTACTTCGTCCCCAAATTGAGGTTGATTTGATTGACGCTTCGAACTGAGCTTCTAAATTACTTCCTGGTACTATAGGTAAAGTCTGTCGAAAATCGCCTGAAAATACTACTGAGATTCCGCCGAAAGGACGCTGATCATTTCGCAAATGGCACAAACTTCCGGTCCACGCAGTTAACACAATCTTTGTGTTGCGTAGATATTTCATCCCAAACTATCAACTTTGCCGTCTTTAAACTTCGACTAAATTCATCCCTGCCTGATAAACTACAAACGGACCTGGGAGTTGTCTTGAATGGAATCTTAAAAGCAAAGTGGGCAGTTTTCCCGTTGAGAAGGAGTTGAGCTGCCACCCCAGCCGACGCAACGGCGACGGTGCCGTGGTCATTGCTCTCAAATTGATGTAAAATCAAGTTCAGAAGAAAGGTTTTTCCGGTGCCACCTGGCCCGTCGATAAAACACAAAATTTGTTTGCCTGAATCGACACCTTGAATAACGTATTGAAATATATCAAGCTGCTCTGCATTTAACAATGGAAGATTCTGGCGATGTAGTCTTTATGCATAAGTATTTTTGCCTCTTTCTTACCAGACTGGTTCTCTATGTTTTGCAACAATTGTGATAAATGATCTTCGTTATATAAGTCCAACTGTAAAAGCATCCCAGTTACCACCCATATTGAGGATTTCTAATTTGATCAAGTACAAACCGTACTGAAAAGTTCCTGTCCAATACATTGCCTTCATACCCACATTGACGTATGCGATATAAACAATCATCTGTCAAGCTATGTTTATGATTTTCCCAAAGCGCTCGCGGATCTGCGGGTGAGTTGTGTGCCAAAATTAGTGAAAATAACTCTCTAAGATGGCTACCTGTTATCCAGAAAGACGCCTCCTTTAAGCAGTAGTCATAATGTTTATCGGATTCTAGCAAATCACGTTGATTTGCTGCTTCACGAAAAGTATTGTAAACAATACCATCAACAGCTCTCAGGTCTTCAAAAGAAACTGAGCCTCTTACATGCGAAAGGAGGAGTCTTAAGTAGAACCTTTCTCCTTCTCTAGGTCCTGCATGAGCCATCCTACTTGCGCAAGGTATGTGTCGCACCCGTTTGCTCCATGTTTTGTTAGCCCATGAGAATGGTCGGGAATCTCTTCATAGAGCAATGACCTGACTTGCACGCCGTTTCGAACCACTTATGTTGTCCCTATTCAATCTAAAGAACTCAGTCAATGTAGTTTGGTTTGCTGTGTCACCTTCAATTTTTTGCTCCACATCTCCATCATCCCAAAAGTATACCTCGTGTTCGTCTGGAAGATGTACTTGAAGAGCATAAACTCCGGGAAAGCGTCCGTTCATGTCGTATTGGAAAAGGCGCCACGCCGCTATGAAGAAAATTAGCTAATGATGAGGAATATTAGACATTTTAATTTCATGACAAACCTCTACCGGTCCAATGTATCGTCCATCGACGTAGTCCTTCACTTCGTCCCTCCCTTTCACCTTACTCCTCTCGACTCCATTACTTGAATTCCCCGCCGTAACCTCGTCAACGTCAAGCCCTTCAATAATACCAGAGTCTAAGCCATTTGCTTGCCTCATTTCAAGATTTGCTCGATCATGCCCCTTTGAACATATTTATAAATATATTTGTAGCTTACGATCCCTTGTGCTATTTCCACGTTGAAGTGACAACGGTATTTTAACAACAGAAATCTATTATATGGAATGACATGTTGATTTGTAAAAGTAAAACCGTGCTTGACAAAGTATCTTCCGTTGTCTCTGCGTCGATAAAGTGGGTAAGCGTCTTCTTGTAACACTGTTTCAGACTGAAAGGCTTTGGGAAATTTCTTTTGACATTTGTTTTTGTCCTTATTCCAACACGGACTTTTGAAGCCAGGCCCACAAGGCCCGTGAAGCATTGAATCAGTTACCAGTTTGAATAAAAGTGCTTCCTCTTTTGGATCTGGTAGCTCGGCGCAAACCAAGTCATTCACATCCTCGACGCTAATTGGCTTGTATTGTGAGTTGAAGATTAACACTATATGTGCGTGAGGAAGCCCCCGTTTTTGAAATTCAATGACGTAAACCCAAGACGCTACAACCCCAAGTCGATTATGAACCGTGATATCTTCCATTGCCTCGTTAAGCTTCAACTTAAATACCCTTGCAACAAGGTCTGGTCTGTCGGACGGAGTTTCATCGTACTTCAATTCCCGTTGAATTTCAGGCCATTTGGGATTTCCCGTCATCGTCAAAAAGAGTGATGGTTTTCCGTACTTCCTGCTCAAAGCGATTGAGTCTTGGTATAACGCTCTCATATTGCGTGGACCACCTGTAAATGAACTGGGAAGTACAACTTGACGGCCTATAACTTCTCGGTGTTGGTCTAAGTCTGATATAATGTGTCTATATTTTTCCGCTTTCATTTTTTTTTGGTTAGTTTCAAAGTAGCACAATCTTCCCCGTTCTACGCACAAATATAAATCAACAATTAGCTCTTGGAGAAGAGTTCTGAAATGGAGTAATGGTGAGAAGTGTTCTCCCGTTCGAAAAGAAGCCATGCAAACCACTGCAGGCTAGAAACTCTCTTCGACGACTCTACGTAAGAATCAACGTTAGTAAAAAAGTAAGTCCTAGTCATATGAAGCTTACCTGGGAAATCCACACCATCTAATCGCCTCTTCCCTACCGGCAGTAGTTGTTTGTAACTATCTGACCACTGTTGCGCTCCTTCAGGGAAGCATAACACGTACCGCATCGGAAGATAACCAGTATGCATATCATTGATTGATATTAAGTTTCCATCTTTGCGCTTTAAAACAATCTTCCTTTCGCTCCCTTCTATTGACCCGTCTCCTGGCACTACCATGCCGATTTCTTCAACTGTCGGTAAGTTGTACCTTTTTAAATCTTGCCTGTTGCCGGGTTTTATGGATTTCAATACAATCGAAGCATGCTCGTTTTTCTCCAAGATAGTCCTGGCATTCCTGAAGAGTTTAGCGTAAGGATTTCTGTCGTCGATCGCTTTTTGTAATTGAATCAGTAGTTCCGAGTCCAATTCGTTATTGTAATGTCGTTGCCGCATTGCAACTTCGTTTGTTCCTCCATCTCCGACCGTGTAAATCTGAGCGAAACATGGTTCATCCTTCTTAACAGGTAAACCAGATCCCGCGTAATGAAACAGTTGTCCATTTACTCGAAAATTATAAACACCTCGTGGTCCTCGTACAGACCAATCATGGTTGACAACCATTGATGTAAAAGAAAGGCAATTGTTGTAGTCGCGAATCCTCTCCCTCGCTTGCCGCGCCCCTTCGAAAACGAACACCATGTCAGCATTGTCCTTTATGACATGAATGCAAAATCTTACTTGGGTCAGACGATGTTAACAACCATACAATAACTTCTGGGGCCGGAGGTTGAGGAAAATAATACACCGGTAGTTGAACTTGTCCAACTTTACAGCAATTATTGTAAATATCTTTGTTCTTTTTTTGATTTTCTTTTGTTCGCTCCTTGCCCCACCTGAGTGCACCGCAGTGTTCACATGTTCTGTTACACTCGCCAATATCCGAGATTAGCAGAGGCCCAAGATTATCCCTTAGAGCAGCCTCCGACCTAGAAATTGCACCCCTGATGATGATCGGCATGTCTGTCGGATTCTTTGTCCTGGATTCATATGAATTCAGGAGTATCAAAAGGTGACATGTGAGCAAAAGCAAATAGAATGAGAGATTGAATTGACTGTCTTTTGAGTGGACTTTCCAGTGTTTGAAGGGCATGTATATCATGATAGTCATTGCATGATCCCATCTCTCTGACACATGTTTTGGCATCAGAGTAGCTGTGTGGCGTCCATGGTTGATCACCGCGAGTTTCATTTGGTACTGCACATCTCAGCTCCCCGTGGTGACACTGGAGCGGGGTCTTGTGCTGTGGACTACCAGTGGAGCTCACGATGGCGCCCAGAAGGTGTCTTACAATACGAGTTTTCAGGTGGAACCATTATTTTAATCTTACGACATTCGCCGAACTTAATTGTTATAGCTTTTTGCAATATTGTTAGAGACACGACAATGGTAGGCCAAAATTAACCCATGGCGAAAAACATTCTACAGAATTCAACTATACAATGGTCGACACAGACCGATAGCCAATACATTATAATGTTGTACATAAGAAGAGATAGTAACATTAGGGGAAGTACTACATTGTTTTGATCACTTTTTAGCTTTTTTAGTTGATCTTGGGATTACGCTTTCTTCCGCTTCTTGAGCCGGCGTACTGTTAACAGATGGAGTTGACTCTGTTTTCTTTTTTTTAAAGCTAGAGGAGCAAAAATGTTTAATACGGTAGAAAGCAACGGATAACATTTGTACAAACACACGACTTACAATTTGCCTCTTGCTCTGCCAGAGGCTGTTTGTACTGTATCCTCAACTTTGACTGCCAAGGGTGACGCTTTGCCTGATTCTCGTCCCGAAGTGAGGTTGATACCAGTGACCTGAACCGTTACTTAGATCAGGCGAAAGGCAACCAGAGTACATCTAGAAAATTTATCACTTACATCAACAATAAACCTATTGTTATCCGCGTCAAAATCCACGATGTATCCACTAATCATGGCTTCCCTGTCGAGTTGAAAGAGTGTCTGCATGCTGAGGAGATTACGAACGGGGCGGACATAGTATGCTATGTTGAAGGTAACCATGTCTTTCGTCTGACACAATTGACAAGTCAGTAGATGTGTTTAAGTAAAAGGTAGAAAGTAAACTCACTGCATTATCATAATCACAATGCTGAGCAATGGCCACGACGGTGGGTTTATCGTAAGCTTCCTCTTGAATAGTGAACCGCTCAACGATCAATCCAAGTCCGGATACTGCAGTGTTGTCCGTCAAACTACCTTGGACATCCTTGGAAGTAGTGGTTAACATAGCATGGTCCGCTTCATAGTAAAGGCATGGGGTAACGTCTTCAACGTTCGGCGCCACCATCCTGGACTTGAGGATGTATAGACCATCGGCTTGTAATACGTTTGTATCGTTGGCGTATGCGGAAAGCTTAACTTCATATTCATAGTTGTTGGTAGCGTTTAATCCTTTGCATACAATGGAAGCGAGAGCATGGCGCAATGGATAATTGGCAGTACTGTCTGTCGGTAACTAACGAGCAAAATCCGGAAAATGATAAACAAAAGCTCAAAGACCTGGTAAAAATCTCAAACACTGCTTACAATCTCGAAGACATCCATGGGACCTGAAACGTTGACTGATCGAGCTCTGGGTTTAATAGAAGAAGAGGTAGTTGCCATCCTTGAAAATACGAGGCTTGCTGAATCAAACACAGTCAATAGAGATACGACGATAACAAAAAAAATATAGCAATGACAAGTAGTTAAGATGGCGGGGAAATAATATAAATAATGCTACTAACGAAGTGGAGCCAAATTTGCCTGAACAGTTAGATTCGATTAAAAACTTAAATGTTGCAATTGTTCGATTTATGACCAGCGAGGTTTAGAAATGTATTAAAAGGGTTAGTTAGTGATGAGAGTGACCTGAATATCAGTAAATGTACGGATGGTTTTATACTTGATTTCGTTGTAGCATGAAGGTATTTTGACAAATTCAGATTTAAGTAGTCACTAAGAAAGACCATCAATCTCATACTTAATGAGGCATATGGAAAATCGACCAATATCAACCAACATCAGACAAAAGCGGTAGCAACCTCAAAAGGACGAAGAGGGCAAAAGGACACTCTCTCTTTTCCCAAAGGAAATACCGAACAGCCTACTGAAGATTACTACGCTCAAGAAAACAAAGATTAGCCCCTAAAATCAAACATTTACCCAAAAGTACACACACAATAGCGTATGGAAATGGAAAACCTCGCAACGCTTGAGGCAAGCCTGAAAACGGACATAGAATGGGGTATGGAGGGGTTGAATTTTGTACAACGAGGAATAGGAAAGTTTGACTTTGACAGAAAACACATTAGGAAAAAAGGATTGAAGATCTCAAACCAAGAACTACGCAAACAGAAAACAATTGTGACAACGCCAGATAAAGGAAATAGCAGAACAAACATATGAAAATTGGACGAAAAGCATACATAACCCGGTATGAACATGAGCTCCTCGATCCGAACTGAACGGTACACATGCGAGTCGCTTGTACCTTTTTATATATTAGATTATCTGACCTGGAAGTCAAATTTCAATTTGCCCCTATCTCAAGGGGCACATCAAGATTTTGGTATCTTGTGTATGAACACTACCAAACAGCAAACCAAAAGAGGTCAACAGACGTCTGTTGACCTTGTCATGGTCATATTGCTGTTTGGTAACAACGATATCAGAATTGTATAGACAGTTTTTATTTGACCCAATTGTATGTAAAGGTCATGTTGACCTTTGTTGTTCTTGTTCATCATCATTCATTGTTCTTGTTTGTCATGAGATGGGCAAATGAATTGATCAATAGATGAATGGATGGGAGGATGGGAGGTTGGGGTTGGGGCACATCAGGATATTGGGTCAAGATTCAGCAAAAAGGCTGTATCTCGATATGGACCAATATCTCGATATGGACAATCAGATATTGACGTCAGATTGTTGAACCAAACACCGATTGGATTTTGGCTATCTGGTTGAGTTTGGGTTGAGATACAATGTGGCCACATGTAATTTCTTTGGTGTGAATTTTGGCCACATCGTATCTGCTCGCGGTGTCCAAACGGGCCCTAAGGCTCAACTTATAATCAAATCTTTGAGTCCCAAGCCAATTAAGATTTTAAGTAAAGTTTCTGTATATCAATTATAATAATTAAGGAAGGTTGTGAATGAACACTGGCATGGATAGCCATCTGACGCATTCAGAATGAGAGAAGATATATCTTATCTGCCATTAAATTGTAAAAATACACCAAGACGTCTCCAATTGGCATCCTGAATTATACAGCGGGCCATCCATCTGGAAAAGTTGAATAATTATAACCAAAAATATTATCTTTGTCTCCAATACCACAATTAGGGTTTGTGTAGTGATAGTAAAGAAGGGTGCCATTGGAGGTCTTAGTTACACCTCTACAAAACAACGTCAATATGGATTAGTGTGTACTCAAGAAGACACAAGAGGGAAGGATCAGTCATGCACTGTCCACCACGACCATAAACATCATTATGACTACCTAAGAGCTTTGTTCCTCCACCCGTTAAGAAATCAATGCCAGCTTTGTCAACAAGATTTGATGTAGGTGATCTACTACGGCACATAACGATTTTAGACTTGGAACTGTGAGCCGGCTTCTGATTTTGATAACCGCAACACATACCGGAGGAATACAGAAGGTAATACCATTTATTGTGCTTGAAAATTGACACTCCTTCCTCAGTATGATGCCCGTTTGAGACGTATGCCAAGTTGGTGGCAAAGCTAGACCTCATTCTCTTGATCAGAGGAGAGTTCATGGCTACTTGATATATGCCATGGTTCCAGGATCCAAAGACCAGGCTAAACCTCAAACAATGAATTGGCTCAGTGGAATTGATGACATCTTAAACAGGTACGAACGGCACATCAAAAGTGTTTCAAGTCAGTCATGTGGGCCGCCAGCAAAGCAAATTGTAAGGTCACCTTGAGTCAATCCCCATCTCAACCTGTGGCACAACAATGACCAGGATATGTCTCAACCATGTGATGACCAAGTAGGATCAAGTTCTGACCCAGAGTCCCTGTGTGGGGTAAGGTGTATCAGAATCCTTCAGAAATGTTACATTCAGTGCACAAAGTATCTCCAAAAACCGGGAATGAGTTAAACCTTATAAATTCAAAAACGGCACCCTCCTGTGGTCAAGTCATCAAATTTGATGACCTAGCTGAAGGACTACTGAAACCCACTCTCCCAGATGCATCGAGCAAAAAGAAGACAATTATCTGAGCATGGTTCCATTATTACACAAATCAGGGGCACAGAGGCCCCTGATGTGTGCAAGCAATCATTTTGATGAATGTACATAACTTTATTATGAGGTGTGCTAAAGAAGATTACAAATACTCAATTGGGGATTGGGGTTGACACTCATATGTGATCTGCATGGTGTTGTTTCCAAAAAACGAATGCAATCCCTGTCATATTGTTGGCCAATCTGTTTTCTTATCTACTTTTCTCATATCATAGTTTGAATATAAGATAGCTAGAGGAGTGTATGGTGTGAGCTTGGGTGTTAAAAGAGCTAACTTCTAAAGGAATTAAGGCTGAATAACATACAATTTTAATGGGAATGACAGCTTTGTTATAGCAAAGGTTTTCTCTTTGCTAAAGTAAATTCAAGCCTGAACAACAATTTAGTAAGTATAGTTGTTCAAATGATCTTTTCAGAACAAGTAAAAAGTACTTACTAGTGGTAAACTCCTAGGAGTCTTCCTCAAGGGGATATGTAATATTCCTCCTTAAGGGTCATGTGAATTCTACTTCATTGATATAGGAATTCTATCAATTAAGATCTTTGAATGATGTAAATGAGTTTTGAAGTACTTGTAGATAGCTTGGTCTTATTTCAATAAGCGTATGACAGCATCAACCCTGGTGGGTGGGTAAAACTATGAAGGGGTCAGCTATGGGTCTCAAGCCTGTCATCAGGCCTGCTCAAAGCCTTGAACCCCCCTTGCAAATCAAGATACCTGGGCGTGGGGCTTGTGGCTAACAGAGAGCAAAACAACCAGGATCATAGCCACAATGTTGAACCCAGCACCGCAATACCTGTTCAGTGGGCTCAAGGTTCCCAAAGCCTTGAGCCTCATGTACAGTCCTTTCCATAGTGGTAATCACACATAGGGCTCAAGGTGGTTGTGAGGCCTGCTTGAAGCCTTGGTCCCTGTGTACAGTACTGTCTGCCTTTGCTATTGGACACAAGGATTGAAGCGTCAAGGTCTGCTGATAGCCTTGGACCCTGTGTCAGATCTCATCCATAGTGGTATTACACACAGGGCTCATGGCTGGCATCAGGCTTGCTGAAAGCCTTAATCCCTCTGTAAAGTAATGTCTATGGAGTCAGCAATGGGCCTCAAGGCGGCTAGAAGGCTTGATCACAGGCCTGGAGATCCTTGATCCCTGTGTGTGATTACCACTATGGATGAGATGTGCAGCAAAGCTTGAGGTTATCAGCAGGCCTGCTCCAAACCCAAGACAGATTTGAACTCTGGGTATGTTCATTGCTGACCCCATGAACAGTACTGTAGACAGGGCTTCAGGCTTTGTGTTGGCCTGCTTACAGCCTTGAGACCTTCTGCACCATTCATAGTGGTACTCATACACAGGGCTCCCGGGTTTCAGCACATTGTGGGGGTGTGCAGTGGCCTTCAACTATTTTACAGGCACAAAATCAATCTAAATTCCTTTTGGATATCCTCTACATGTACATTGAAACTCTTCTCAAATTTCTTTGAATTTACTTTGAAAACTTGTTGAAGTCCCTGGATTCTCTCTGTCCTGCTGGTGACCAGTAGCTGGGGGCTGTGATTGCCTTAGCAACTGGAGGAAGAAAAGGATCCAAGTGTCAAAAACCGATCTTTATGTGGTTTGATGTTGTCAACAAATAAGCTTGTGAGAATAGACATCTACATGTGATGCTTGCATATAATGAAATGACCAGAGTGTTTTGAGCTTGATGAAAGAGAGAGTATTAAGCAATGTGGAATATGAAACAAGTGTTCTGAGCAAGAAGTGTGTTCTAACTACAGCTGGGTTTGTGAATCTGATTACAGTAATGACTCTCTGAAATCTAAACTTCTTCTTATAAGTTCATTCCTACCACTTGGGGGAAAAATTAGTCACATCTTGATATGTGAGGAACATGGTGATCAGTGTCACAGTGTGCACATGCAACCACAGTCACTCCGTAGTCACTGCAGATGTGTATGCCTTCCATGACTCTGGTCAACACATGTCTCACATATTGCAATGTGACCCAGTACATCACCACAGTAATTGCAATTGATGATGAGTTGTGGACATTTGAACTTTCCACCTACATTGAACCCCTGATCAAGTTCTGTTTTTGTTGCACTGATGTGAACAGAGGTTAAGTCAGAACCTATGTATGGAGTGTGCCCAGAATCACCAAGATGATGGAAACCTCAAGAAAGACTTTGCTGCGGATTGGTATCACAAATGTTCAGGATCAATATCATATCATGTTACCTGATCCTGTGACTTGTGAGAACTGACTGAGCTTCAGCAGTTGCCAAGAACCTCTGTATCTTCATCAGTTTGAGAGAGAAGTTCAGGATTAAATGTCAAGTGAAGGGTATAGACACATTATCATTAGTTACTGGATTTCATAAAGGAGTATAAAACCCAAAACCCACAAGATACCAGACTTCAGCTTAAAAATTTCCAATTGGAATCTCACAACATGGTATGGAGTGTCTTGACATGGACAGTTTTTCACTCAATCTGCATGGCTATTTCTATGGACACAACTTCAGGAAGAATTCTTGGAAAAAATTCAAGACTATCAAAAGTTCCACCCAATGGACAGATTCTCACAGACCACAACAATATCCACAACATATATAGGGAAAGCCCATCAACAGATCTTAATCCAAATGTAAATCCCACTTTCAAAAGACAGAAACTGACACATCAAGGAGGAGCAATTCAATCTCATGACCAACAGCAAGGTGATCTGTCATTGGACAGTCATGGAGGAAGCTCAAAAAATGAACTATGGATGGCAAGAAAACCTCCAAGACATACCAAGATTCCACACTCTGCAAGCTCTGCCAAATCTACCACTGATCATCATAAGGATACTGCTGTATCTCTAATCCCAAGTCACCCAAGTCAAGGTGTTCTAAGACAAAGGGAACATGATTCAAATCCAAAAATGAAATTTGACTTGAATCAACTACCTGGACCTTCTGAACTTCAAACAATCCATGCAAAAGCCAAAGAATCTTCTAAAAATATCTCTTCTCAAAGAGTTATCAGTAACCCATCTGGGAAATCAACCAAGGATGTCACAATCAGTCCATCTCCAATCAAAAAGGATCCTCAACCAAGGGCATCAGAGATTGATATAAAAACCTTTCATCAACACACTCCTGATAAGATGTGTTCAGCTGCTGCAATCTACTACACAAGAGATTTGATTATGAATTTATCTGATAGATACTCATATCGAGCTCAATTAACCCAATGCCCAAGTTGGGAATTGGGAAAGCAGATATGGACATCAGAAAGATTACTTCCATTTGTGTACTTTGTTGTGGCTTGTAATCCAAGTAGAAAGATTTGGAGGCATATCAAACTATTTACCACTTTGCTCCTTAGAACTTATCATAAACTCTCTGTGGAGAATAAAACAATATCAGATGAAGAAAAACTTACCCAATTTCTTTTATGGCATACTGAAGTAATTTATCATACTACCTTATTAGCACCAATGGTCAAATCATCACGTACAGCACAAATGAGGGTGCCTGGTTTGTCCACACTTTCAAGAGTGTTTCTTTTGATTAATGACCATGATGGATTTGAAAAAACTTGTAAAAATCAGAATTGTCAATCCATGTTACATAGGCATATTTCTGAAACCTTTGAGATGGATTATCAATTAGGATATCCAATCACCAAACCAAATCAGATCATTCATGGTGCAACTTCAGAAAATTGGAACACAAAATCAAATGAGATCAGGAACATTGGTAAAAATGTAGATTGGTCAAGATTTGAAAACTTTGGATGGGATGAATCTCATCCACTTCTCTTAATGGAGCAGGATATTGAGACACTGAAGAAAGATTCAAAATTGTCTGTCTCCATGAAATACTGGGAGGAATACTTGAAGAAAATGTTATTGTTTATCAAACCCACACCATCAACAAACTTAGCTTTACCTGAACTTTCACTTGTACAAATATGTAAAGGGATTCACAAGTTTATGAAAAAAAACATGGAGAATGAAGATAAAAGATTAGACATGCATAGGATACCTGTGTATCAAGTTACAATGTACTCTCACTTCTTGCATCAAAAATCAGATGACAAATCTTTCAAAAGGTTTTGGTAACCATTTTGTTGCACATGAAGGATGTGCTATAGTCAGGGAAGAGGCAAGCAGGATGTTGGGCTGCTATTAGATTTATTTCTAATATTTTTTAATTTTCTTTGGTGATTTGAATCAAAGAGATATGTATTGTGTTGTCATCAGAATTTTATCTACCCTTCACAATTTTCCTCATTGTTTTTACTCCAGGAGTCCATTTCATTTCAAAAGCTCCCACAGATGGGAGTAGGAAGAAGGATGGGCCTTGCCCATCCTATATCATAGCGTACTTATTGCTAAGTATTTGGTGCTATGGTGTAGTCCTTATCCACAGTTGACTGTGGATGAGGACCACACGGCTTTGGGTGTGAAAAACACCTAGCGAGCCTTTGAGGAATCAGGTCTAGCAACTAGTAGATGTGACCATTCAAAGGCACGACACTTAAGTACGCACAAGAAGGGGTATAGAGACCCTCCAAACCCACTCATAGGCTTGAAGGATCGTTGACCCAAGGCCCTGCAGGGGCTCTAAGCCCCATTCTCAACGTAAAAATGTCCAGGAGTGTCCACTTCCATAGCTCAGCACCAACAAATAGTCTTGAAGGACAGCACAGGGTTCAATTTCATCAACCACAAGTCTTTATTCTCCTTGCCAAGGCCGCAGTCTCACGCGCCATTGTTAAACTGTACGGTCTCAGATATAGCTTATACGCTCATGATTTCCAGCGGCCTGCCTTCTTAATCCGTTGGGTTGAGCATCCCATGTGTGCCCGCAAGGAGGCTCCTCCTATTCTAAGGCTATGCCCAGACCAAGAACCGTCGCGTTTAGGGTTAAGTTGAGCTAAGAAGGTGATAATCGGCTGCTGCTTCATAGGACCCGATTCTTTGTCATTTTGAAATAAGGCGTCATTTGGTTCTCCTCAGATTGATGCGAGGATTCTTTGTAAAGCTGCAATTGGATCCAAGTGGTTTGGTTGCTTTCTGAGTGTTAAGAATTGTACCTCCCCAATTGCTGCCGTCTTAGCCATACGTAACCTGGCTTCAGCCAGTGTGTTTCATTGGTTAAATTGTATGTTCTTTCTCCTTATGAAGACCATTGGATGGTCTGGGTTGAGAGTTAGTTCTCCCAATCTTGCTAGTCCCCAAAATCCCATTAAGAGTATTCCTCACATTACTCTGTCGTGGTTCGAAGTCAGACTCAACTTGCTAATCAAGTGGTTTACGTCCATCAGCGTTAGACCTATCCTTTTCGGGGGGCTGTTCAGTATTTCAGTTCTTTTTGGTGCAGTAAGTAGGAGACGTAGTTGGTGTACGTTTATTTCTGGAAATGTCAAATTGTGTAGCACATGCCAAATTCAAAGGCCAGTAAGGTATTCCTTAGTTGTTCCACTAGCTACTGTCCTTTGGATGTCGTTCTTGTTGCACCAAAGGATAAATTTGTATATGATAGTTGGGGTTACTGTGAATAGAACTACCGGCAAGTCTTCCATGAACCTGAAATACTTGTTGACGGCCGCCACATATTGTCAAATTTTTGACAAAGACCAACCATGGCTCAGGATAAACTGGCCAGCTTCATCTAGGTCCTGCAAGATCCATGGGCTGGATTGGCGTAAAACATCTCTAGGTGGTAGCATTCAGATTTAATTGAAGTGGATCAAGAATAGTAATCTACAAAGAGATATCTTTCATTGGTTTTATATTGGTTAAACTAAGTATAAGTAAATCAGCGACTGGGATACATAGATGTATTCAAGGGATCACTTGTTCTAATAAACAACTTAAATCATTTGGAACTTCTACTTTAATCATATCTCTTAAAGATCTTGAAGGGTCTAGACCCCTTGACAAGCAGTCCGCTTCGTTGTCTTTTGATATCACTCGGACCAAATTCAGGTCACACTTGTTGTCAATCAAAAGTGTTTGTATTTTTTTTAATTCTTCATTTACCCAATAGTCCCTTGATTTCCTATTTCCTGCTGCTCCTTTGGTTGTTGTGTTGTCTGTAAGGCATGAATAAGTGAACCCTTTAATGTCTCTTGTCAATTTTAACATTAGCAACCCAAGGTGCACGGCGGCTGTTTCCGCCCAGGCGTTCTTTTTGGTTAACCTTGTGGTTCTTTCCATCCTTCTTTCCATCTGAATTGAGCCTATAGCTTTCCTATTATTATACCTATCCCGTATTCTGTTGAAGCATCTCCGACCCATCCCACGGTTTTTACTATATGGTCCGGTAAAATTCTAGTTGGTTTCAATGTTTCTAAGGTTTCTCTCCAGAATTCCATGTCTTCTTTTACCTCTGGAGGCATTAGCCGTCTTCCTTGTGTCCTCCACGCAGCCACCCATTTGTAATGTGCCGTTAGGTATGCTTTCAACTGTGATAGGATTAAAGTTAGATGACTCAATTTTCCATTAAACTTCTCCACCTCGTTTCTGGAGAAGGAAGTTTTTTGTTTGAATTCTTTTAACTCTTTCTTCCTTTTAATTAATTTGTCTTCTGGCATAGTGACGGTTTTTGTTTTGCAGTTCCAGAGGAAACCTATAAATTTTTGTTCACATGCAAACTCAGAGTATTTGTTTACGTTGGCCTTTACTCCCAGGTCTTTACTTGCTTCTACTACATCTATCATTGATACTCTATCATTCCTTCTCTTTATCAATAGGTTATCATTGACCCAACAAAACATTTGAAGCAAATTAAATTTCCTTTTCATTAAGTTCTTCCATCCGTCTGCAGGTCCTCCAAAAGACCCACATCCTGCCACGCCTCCAAATGCAATTCTTACATCAATGTAAATGTTTCCTTCGAAGTCTTGTATTGCTAGGTAAGGCCATTGACTAGAGTGTGTTGGGATTTGCCAATACGCCCCTTCCAAATCAAATATGCCTAGTGATACTTCCTCTCTTAACTCTCTGAAGAACTTTACTACTACTTTGAAATTGTCCCACGTGGTTTTGAAGTGTTTCTTATCAACAAAGGAGTTCACTGAAGGTACACCAGGCTCAAACTTTGGGTATGACATATCATTGATTGGTCTAAACATGCCATTGTTGTTTTCTATCGCTCCAAGTGGGCTCGTTCTGAAAAACCCCATTTCTTTATATACTTTGTCCTTTGAGTATGGACCAAACATTCTACCTAGACTAACTTCTTTCACCAAATTTTTCTCTATTGTTTCCTTCACATGTTCTGCTGATGAATGATTTGGGGGACAGAACCATTTTGAATTCTTTATTTTGTGCTTCGGAACCGCTTGGTGAAACCCTTCTTTAAATCTGTCCAGTAGGTATTGATACTTGTCTATCAATTTTTACTTATTTTGTATCAGAATCCTTCAGAAATGTTACATTCAGTGCACAAAGTATCTCCAAAAACCGGGAATGAGTTAAACCTTATAAATTCAAAAACGGCACCCTCCTGTGGTCAAGTCATCAAATTTGATGACCTAGCTGAAGGACTACTGAAACCCACTCTCCCAGATGCATCGAGCAAAAAGAAGACAATTATCTGAGCATGGTTCCATTATTACACAAATCAGGGGCACAGAGGCCCCTGATGTGTGCAAGCAATCATTTTGATGAATGTACATAACTTTATTATGAGGTGTGCTAAAGAAGATTACAAATACTCAATTGGGGATTGGGGTTGACACTCATATGTGATCTGCATGGTGTTGTTTCCAAAAAACGAATGCAATCCCTGTCATATTGTTGGCCAATCTGTTTTCTTATCTACTTTTCTCATATCATAGTTTGAATATAAGATAGCTAGAGGAGTGTATGGTGTGAGCTTGGGTGTTAAAAGAGCTAACTTCTAAAGGAATTAAGGCTGAATAACATACAATTTTAATGGGAATGACAGCTTTGTTATAGCAAAGGTTTTCTCTTTGCTAAAGTAAATTCAAGCCTGAACAACAATTTAGTAAGTATAGTTGTTCAAATGATCTTTTCAGAACAAGTAAAAAGTACTTACTAGTGGTAAACTCCTAGGAGTCTTCCTCAAGGGGATATGTAATATTCCTCCTTAAGGGTCATGTGAATTCTACTTCATTGATATAGGAATTCTATCAATTAAGATCTTTGAATGATGTAAATGAGTTTTGAAGTACTTGTAGATAGCTTGGTCTTATTTCAATAAGCTTCAGTTCTAAAAGAGGAAGAGTTATGAGAGTCTTTTGATAGAAAAAGATTAGGAGTCAATAGATCAAAGAATAAACTCAATACAATGAGGTATTCTTAGTTGATGTATGCGGGTGAATTTCTAAAAGGTTTAGAGCTTTTAGTTTTTAAAGTGTAAAGTGTTATTGAGATATAAGATGCAAATTCATTTTCTTATGATGGTAATTTAGGTATTTATAACAAGATGGTGAAGGCTTGCAGCGTCAAGTTTCACTTGCCTTCTCATTACATAATAAGGGTCTTTCTTTATTAAATATACTTCCTGGTCAAGATGAGAAACTTGTTAACCTGGCCTGGCCTTTTTTATCTAAAATTCTGGTTACAACAGATGGTAAGGGTTCTTTCATTTTGGTTTAGACTAGTTTGACACAACCAAAATAACAAAACCCACAAGTCTGCCAATCCAAACAATAGGTATAGAAAGGTAACTCTATCTCAATTCAAACAAAGGAAGACACACCTTCTTACCCACTAGATTTGCTTACCACCTTTTCAATCAAAGTTCAGCTTTTAGTTGAAAATACTAGTTCTTACCTCACCAAAAAAACCACACCCAATTCCTTGTTACTGTCATTGTTAAGAAGCTTTGAAACTAAAAAATATTTGCTATTCTTGATCTAAGATAGCTTATCACTTGGTCCCGTACCATTGTTTTTGCAACCCAATGTTCTCAAGATCCCTGCAGTAAAAATAAGACTAATCTTTTGAAATCAAGATCCCAATCTCAAGAAACAATACTTGGTCTAGAGACTGATCAACTCACTCTTGTGATCCTATAGTAGACTGTGGTTTGTTAATATATTTCTTACTACATTTCCCTCAAACTTACATTTAAGTATTTTACTTACTTTGTCAATTTTTCTATTGATAATCACTGTCAGAACCAGAGAAATCTATTTCATCAATAGGATTTGTTGCCAGAGTACTTGTTGGAAGCAACTGCTAGACTGCTCACAGGTCTCTATTGAGGAGTACACTGACAATTCTCATTGGGATTGCTCTACATGAGGCCTTTTTTTCTCTTCCTCCATCATTTATGTATCATGAATATGCTCGTATTAAACATAAAACCCTCTCCATCTCTCATTCTACTTGCTCTAGTGAATTACAACACCTCATTTCCATATGGCTGTATTATCGTGAAAGCATTGAAATTGGACAGATTAATTCAATACAAGAGAAACAATAAAAGTTGAATGAAATAAAATCCTAAAAGCAATTTATTGACAAGAATCTACAAAGGGCTCAAAAGGAATATTTCAATCACATCTTGGTGCTGCCTCTTTCAAGTCAATATGCTCAAAAGATTGAACATGCCAATTCATACTTTTGTGAGGAAACAAGAAATCAATATCATACATGCCAACAATCAAATTCTGGATTTCTGAAAATTCACAGTTCAAATGTGGCTCTGTCTCTACCTACACCTTTGTCCCTGACCATGGGTATAGTTGGAGAGTGCAAGTTGTGCATTCTGGGGAGAGATACTATGATTAGCTGAATCCAAGAGGTTTTGTTCTTTTACTCAATATCACTGGTGCAAGCTGTGAGAAGTGATTTGGAATAAGGGAGAATGTAATTTTTAAGGGTACTCACTTCTTGACCTTTGTATAAGATTGATACAAATGAATGTTGTTTATCAGTGAAAGTTTTGTATTGATCATACACATTAAACAAGAAACCATGAATTCAAACAAAACTCCGACAAAACCTCCACTTTTTGGCTGCACAACTCCGAGTTTTGCTCTGCCGAAGTTTCGCCGTCGCGCAAATCGTTCCCATATTCCATGTTTCCCTACGGAAGTCCCCTATTCCCGATACCAATTGACGAACAGCCATCCACCATTTCGATTAGTTCTTATTCATTTTACCCAATATTTCAATGAACCACACTACAAATTAACCTTACACCTCAGTAATATTCTAGATCACCAAATTATACAATTTTCATGAATACCAGATCCCCTATGTGTATGATCAAAGTGCAATATCGTTATCATTACTTCCCTATCCCAACAGATCCCAAAACTGATACCAATTAACTAATAATTAATGTGCATTCGCCGCCTACAAATTCACCAATGTGCAGTACAATCCATTTTTTATCTTCAATTTTTAACCAATCAATCCATGTACTAATCTACTGATTGATAAACTGATTAAAGTGACCTCTGCCTCTGCTCAATTTACAAAGTATCAAAGTAGTGGAACACTTTCCGCTATTCCTGGATTCTGAATTACACTCTCAATTAACACCCATGACGTCTATTCTAATTCTAATAATCTAATGATAATGATACTAATAATGTAACAATCTGATAATCTAACAATCTAATAATCTAATAATAATCTAATAATGTAAGTGATGTACTTCTCTACCAACTCACAGCACCCGGTAAATCATAGCACGTGATCCATGATATGGCCAAACCAAATACCGCGTCCCCAAATATAAATAGTCGGCGATAGACTATAGAAGGCCGTCCATATCAAGCAATTGAAATCGAAATTGATTCTTCCTTTAGCTACCTTACTCACTTTCACCTCGTCTTGAACTTGTTCAGATTATATATACTGGTGCTTCACGTCAACAACACTTCATTAAAATCATTTCGAGCACATGTGAGTGATATGCCTCAATTCTAGATTATTCTGTATCCTATATGCTACATCACAGTACTAACTTTGGGTCTGAGAACATTCAGCGCCTTTATCAACCAAGCCTTTCATTCAATGGCAAATCCAACTGATTCTACTATGCATGGTCTCTATCTTAGTGGCAATTTTGAGATCGAGAAAAAAGTAAGCTTGAGCTTTTGAACATCACAAGCATGGAATCCAGCTAATGTTGTCTATACACGCATTGATGCAGCTTTCACCTGAGAATGGTTGGAGAGCGGAGTACCGCACCTATTCCACTTGCTTATCAGCCAGTGGTGCTCACCGTGATAGGAAAATGAGTTATGAAATCCAAGCCAGGGGTTTCAGCCACGCACAATTCAGACTTGAACCTGGTAGCATCTACTTTTTAAGAGGTTCTTTCTTCCCATCTAATACAGAGACCACTGAAGATGACGTTTTCTTTTTCGAGGGGTCCGATCGTATTTCAATTGGTCCGGCCGACACTTTTCAAGGAGATTTGATAGACTCAATCGGAGTTACTGGCATTGGTATTGTCACTGCTATTAACACCATGCCCGAACCAATTACCAATGGTTGTCTACCCAATCCCGGAGATGGCGAAAAATTGGTTACCATTGTCACTGTGTTACACTCTGACTACCACCCAATTGTAAGTCGTTCTGAAGCCTTCAACCAATAGCTTCAAAAGACTATCATTTGATCCTTGTTTCTCTTAGTCAAAGCAACCCCGTCAATGCAAAGTTGAATACCGAATCCCTCCAACTCCCAACTTAGCGGGGATTCCCAAAATTCTGAAAATTGGCCGTGAGTATCAGTTTCACGGATTCCTCAAAGATTTTGACGAAAACAACTTCATCTACATTGTAGTCGTCAGTCCCAAGTCTCTCATTTCATGTTTACCATTAACTTACTCGTACCATCCACAGGCCAGCAAGGTGTCACCAACCACTGGTAACAAGGAATACGATGTGAGCCCTAAGGCCTCAGGTATCAAGAATGAAGAAAAGAATTCTACCTTACCAAGCAAGAAACCAACAAAGTAAGCTTTTGCTTAACCTCCATAGTTTGATACAGCAACTCATGCACGTCGCTGAACTAGGTTCACTCCGAGAGGTTTGACCACCCCATTCATTCCTCCTGGATTGCCCCGCAGTACCACATCACCCACCAACCTTCCTTTTCCCCCATCGGATTACAGCCCTTCGTCTTTTTGTCTCCCATTATCCCAC
>JAIFHY010000308.1:0-23355 GCA_022264835.1 Melampsora americana | reverse complement strand
TTAAAGTCCAAGTCCAAGATTCATTGGGCAAGAATATTCAAAACATAGATTGTATACCCTTGGATCACTACAACATCATTTTTATAAGACCTCATATTTGAATTCTGAAAGGAGACTAGGTTTCCAGGAATTCCTAAATCTTGGGCTCTCTACTTGACAACCAATCCAAGACAATAAGGCAAGCATTTTTTCTTTTGAGGAATTATGCACCACATGAAACATCTACACTTGAAGATCAAAAATCTAGATCTCTTCTGATTCTTCTCCAACCTTGTGGTATAAAACCATATTCAAAAAGTTTGGAATGAATGTGATGATTGACAAATGGATCAAGTCCTTCATTTTACCCAAATAAACCCAAGATACAAGAAGAAGAAAAAAATGAATCAACAGAAAAAAAACATAAGAAAAAAAGATAGAAAAAGATTTAGCAAGAAAGAAAAAGTGATTAATTGACTGAAGATAATTCTATTAGTGATGAAAAATGTATACTGAAAAAAAAAATCAAAATCTGATCACAAATCAGTAGGGAATTGAGTTTCAAGACCTCAAGATTTTCACACGAGATCTACATATTGTCTTTCAAAAGATAAAAACGAAAGAATCAGATCAGGTGATGAGTCCAAGATAACAAAGTTAACTTACAAAGTAAAAATTCAAAATAGATAAGGTTTTAAATAGCTGCTATACGCCTTTTGGAAGGTGTTGAGTCAGGAATTTGAGAAGACCTTTTACGTTTAGAACTTCCACTTGGTGCTACTCCACTCAATAGCTTTTGTGAGTCTTTAGGCGTAAAGTTCACAAACACAGACTCCAAAGGTTTTGAGCGAGTTGAAGTATTTTTGGTGATCGTCTTAGACGGAGAAGTCGGTCGGTTCACTGCTACTTCTGAAACACTCTTTGGGGTTGATCGAGGAAAAGATGAGGTTGAGGGTGTGACTGGACTTCGGACAACGGTAGCGGACTGTCCGGCCATTGAAGAAGTTGGTTTGGGTTGAAGACAGGTTTGATGACCAGAAAGAGATCCACCAGATATGAGAGGAAAGTGAACCATAGAGTTTGTCTTTTGGTCAAATTGATCCAGAACACCGTTCAGTAGGGAATCGAGCGTCCGGGAGGTTGGAAGGCTAGCACGATCTTGGAAAATATCCAATTTTCCAAACGTTTGCTGATGAACCTCTGGATCTGAGCGAGATTGTGACATTGTGGCTGAAGGAGATTTGGTCTTGTTTGAATCACACGAGGTTTGAATATGAGGAGAAGGTAAGAGGGAAGAAGGTGTTAGGAATTGATCCTTGAAGTGTTTTGCGGAAGGATTCGAATCGAAAGGTGAAGAGAAAAAGCCGAGACTTTCAGGTAGCTGCGTAGATAATTTGCTGCTGCCTAATAAGGGATCGAAGGACGCGGTCATCCCAGCAGAAGATATATTATCATTGTGAATATGATTTGGATTTGAGATTAAGTTGCCATGGGGTCCAGAACTGAGAGGCCATGAATTGATATCTAGTGAAGTTGGCTGTTGGGGAAACAAGCTGGAATTGCGTAGCGAAGAAGAAATCTCTGGCCAGTGAAGGCTTGAAGGTTTATGGTTTATGGATGGACCGTATCCTATTTGTGATGTTACGTGTGAATTAGGGTCTATTGGAGAGGTGGTTTCCGCACCAGCGAAAAGTTGGGATGGATTAAAGAGTCCAGACTCTGGTGTTGGTCGAATTGACCCCGGCTTTGCCCACGAGTCTTGATTGTGGTCAATATGACTTGGTGAACTAGTCACTCTGATTGGTGAATCTATGTTCTGGTTCGAGGATGGAGTGGTAGGTTGTTCGAGGAAATCATTTGTTGGGCGAGAGCATTGTTGGCGCTTCTTTGGGTTTGGCGACCTTGGCTCTTTTCCTTTCGAGCGCGAAAACTTGGATTGAGAGTTTCGGGGTCTTGTGGGCGTTGTCGGAGAGGGTGGAAATGCTGTCAAACGACGGGGATTGGTTGGAGAATGGAAAAGGGGTTGGGTTGGGTTGGAGTAGCAATCTCTTTCAAAGAGGGCTGCTTGGTCGGCACTGAGGCAATGTCGACTGGGTTGCAAGTGGTAGAATTAAGGTTTTGGGGGAAGGGATTGATGAGCGCAGCTCGGGGAGAGGCGTCTGATGAAGATTTCGGGGAAAAGCTGATATTATTTCGACCAACTAGCTTGAATGGAAGATCCAATTGAGCAGTAGGGGTAGAAGCCCTCCAGGGGTCAATGAAGGCGGTGGTGCTAGTGAAGTCCGGTGACGGTGGATCAAGATCGATGTCTGGAAATGGGTCATCCAAAAATTTATCGAGCTCAACTTCGCCGATGACGAATTGGTTTGCAGGATATTGTAGACCTGAATTAATCACTTCCTGATGAGATCGCGTCTTCCGTTAATACGGAGTCTCGTGCCGAGGGCATAAAAGGATTGGACTGAGACCCGCAGGTGTCGAGCAAATCTGTTCGGCTCAAAAACGTCGATCCTTGGAAAAAGTCCTGAGCAAGCGAATCTATATGAAAGCGAAAGTAACACAGTACCCCATTGTCAGCCAATGAATGACGCGATCGTGCGAGCATTGAGAAGTTTGAAAACTGACTGCCATGCATCAAGTCATTGCTCAAATTGTCCATGAAAGTCACTGAATTATAGGGCTCAGAAGATGCCTCTTTGAGCGCATCTGTGCCCCACGATAGATCCGTATAGGATCAAGGTCCATCTTGCTAATTGAAGTGATCAAATCTGAGCGATGAAGAATAATAGGAGGCTCTTGTTCCCGAAATTGGGCTTGAATTTGTGTGGATGTGTCTTTGGAAAAAATATTTTGTAAACAAACGAGGAAGATCAAAGGTTGAGGCACAAAGAGGTAAACGATTCTGCCAGCAGAGCGAAGATCGATTGAGGATGAGAGGACTGGTTTTTGTTCTTCCTCAGAAGCTCACGAGTTTAGAAAAGAATCAACAAAGCAAGTAAAATCGAATTCTTTGGTCACAGATCTGTGAATGAGAAGGTGCCAGACAATGCACAAATCACCACGGGTGAGCCGCAATAGACAAAGGAAATGAGGTGATGAGCAGCGAGAAACAATGAGTCTAGCGCAAAGTGGCAAGAGACGAACTCGAGAAGCTTCAGCTTTACGAAGTAATGATGTTGCCACCTCTTCTCATTTGTCAATTATCGCTTTGTTGTCATTTAGAGGCATCTTGCCTAAAAAGATCATCTTGTCGTCCATTGTGTAAGAGGAGATCGTCGCATCGGTAAGTCGGTGAAGAGGATTGGAAGCGTAGACCTGCCAAAAGCGATATTGACTGCAGACTACTCCCGGATGTGCAATCGATGAAAATGGCAAGACAAAGTGGCCGCCGGCCGGTATGCTTCTGAGCTCGATGAGGCAAAAACTCTTGATTCGAATAGCTGAACCGATATGGTAATACTCAGTGGAGGCATCATTCAGTCGAGAACGAGCTCACCCCTCTGAACCACGGCGAGACCTGGCCCTCTTCCGCACAAAAGATGTATTTGGTATCTCAACTTCCCATGAAGGAAGTGTAGTAGAAAGAAGCTCGGATGCTCGCCGCCCTCCATCGCCCATATCCGGACCCCGCAACAGCTTTGAACCTATGCCGCAACTTCGTCCGCGCACAATCGGGTTGAAGAGGTGTGATGAGGTTGGCATGATGATTAGATCAAAGCTTGTGTTTTTATGGATAGCAACATCATCGTACACATCCTCCCCGTATTTCCAGCCGACTATATACCTTTCTTTTCAGATTTCTTTTGCAAAAAACTTCATGTAAAAATACCAACCAGTCAACTACACGTTCTACCATCATTTCCTTTCTAAGCTTCGATGTACTGTATGATCAGATAACTTCATTGATATCCAGATCAGTAAAACATTCAGTTTCTCATCAAAGACCTTAATTCTGTTTATAAGGGTGACATGATATGATCTGTCAAGAATTCAGGCCATGCCACTCGGAATTTGATTCATCCCTTTGGGATGTTTTCTAATCAGATGAGAGAAAAAATATATATTTTGAGAATGCTTGTCTGATGTGGTGAAGAGCACCGATGAAGTAAGAAATAAGTCAAGATAAAACCAATGAGACCGGTGTACTTGAACTTGTTTCAAACTTCAAAGCATCTAGCTAATTCAATGATCAATCTAATTACCCCAATGAATGATAAGAAAAGTCTCACCTCTTTAAACCAATACCCTCATCCCCACCTCAACCCATACCTTGAACTTGAATCCATTCAATTGACTTCTAGCTGAGTATTCAATTCAGGAAACAGATCAAACAGATTAGATTAGATTGAGATTGAAAAAAAGGAACGAAGGCGACCAAATCCAAGATTACGAAGAAAAGAAATGGCTACATTTGTGAATTGGTTAAAGAGTCCAGCTGGTCGTCAATACTTCTTTAGTAAGTCAATCAATCCATCGGATTCATTCATTCCTTCATTTCTCTTAAACTCTTATCTTTAACTTTCAAAACCTCGATTCTAACTTTTTGGATCTTACTTTGAATTCATTTAAAATTAGGTACTCATTTGTAAGTCATCATATACTGATTAACAAATCATTCTTCAATGTTTCATAGAATTCTTGATTTAAACAATTCATCTAATCTTCTCTTCAGTTGGGGACCCGTTGCGAATTGGGGTTTACCGATCGCAGCTTTTGCAGATTTATCTAAAGATCCAGAAATCATTAGTGGTTCAATGTAAATCAAATTCCTAAATCTTCAAAATCCTTCATTCATCAATTCAACTTTTTCAAATTCAAACTTGAGAAAATCTATCGTTTTTTTTTTCGTTTTCCAAAAAAATAATTTCATAGGACAACTGCTCTTGGTGCATATTCGATTTGTTTTATGAGATTCGCTTGGAAAGTTCAACCTAGAAATTATTTATTATTCGCTTGTGTAAGGTTTTCTTTTTTTTTGTTCTATGATTTGATTCTTTTTCATAATGATCATCATTTAATAATGAAGGTTTGAATTGATTTTGATTTTGATTATTTGAATTTCTTTTGTTTAATCTCAGCATGCAGTTAATTTCAGTTTACAATCTATACAAGGAGGTAGGTTTATAAACCATCAAATGTAAGTTATCCTTCATTCAAAATATCCCATCATCAATTTCAATGATCAATTTACATAACTCTTTTTTTTAATATATCAATTCATAGGGCAACCGACAAATCAAAATCACTCAAATCTTGAATAATTTTAAACTTTCGAATCAAAGAAGAAGAAGAGAAAGATCAAAACAAGTTGTTTGATTTCTCTCAACCTCAAAAACACTTCTTCTGATCAAATGCTCATCTTCTTATCTCAACTTTGAAGCCCAATGTGTGTGATGATCAATTTTGGTTTCTAATCTTCTTCTTCTCTTGCTGTTCTATATCTTTTGAATCTCTCTATGCATCGCACAAAGACGTATGATTTGGATATATGCTTCCTTCATACATACCCACTTGAATGATCAGACAACTAAGACACGGTTTTATCAAGTTGAGAGTGCGAGAATTTGTTTGAGAAGAGATGTGGAGCCACAATCTCCATCTCAGGGACATTACACGAGGAACCAAAGTTGCGCAAGAAGCCTCGGCGCGATCGATTGATGCTTGTCAAAGGCTTTGATCAACTTCACCGATTTATCATCCTATGTTTCAATAGATTGAGCAGGATGAGTAAAACAGGGAAGATGTGGATTAATTTGGAAAGGTAAACAAGATGATCTGCTTCAATGACTTCCAAAGATACAATACAACCCAGCATTACAACTTTGACTAAAGAGAAAGACGTGATCGATAAAATCCATTGAAGGATTCGTGAACTTTGGTAAGCTCTTAACCAGGTCCGACCTAAGGTAAGAAAAGTGAAAGTGGAATAAGGGGTGAGTCAAGAGTGTGCAAGGATAGTCAAATCAAATTCATTTAAACTCAATCACTCACCTTTGGAATATCAAAATGTTCAGATTGAGCTTCTAATCTTTCATTAAAATCTGCTACTCTATCTTTATGAGTCTTTAAAGCTTGTTTCTTGGCTTTCTCTGATAATCTTTTCTTTTGTACAGCTTCAAATCGACGTTCAGCTAAAGTTTTTTCCGTTCTGATCACCTTTCCTAAACTTTCTAATTGATTTAAGGTTGGATGATGATGAGATGTAGATGTAGAAGTAGAAGTAGATGTTGAAGTAGAAGTAGATGGGATCTTTAAATTATCTGATTTGATTCGTTCTTTATTTGTTGATGATGATGATGATGATTTTTTCTTTTTTCTTTTGCATGGGTTCGATTAGATTTTGAAATTTAATTTTTTGGTTTTTGTAAGTTATCATTTCGTTTGAATTGACAAGATAAGTGATGAAGATAAAGAGTACATGGTCTAAAGTGAAAATCATGGATCTACTCACTTCTTTTGTGGTAGACCAATTCCCTTTAACTTTAATCCTCCACTTCCTGAGACTACCTCTGCGTACTCGTCTTGACCCATTAGGGCATGAGTAGTAAGATTAGAATCGATTCTTGATTGAACAAACCTGATCTTGATCTTGATGAAATCGGATGAATCTTGAATCGGTTGTCAAGCAGAGTCGACTTAAACCCAGCTCTCATCTCGGGTAATGCTACCCAGACTCGGGGCCGGGTATAGCGCGCAAAGGTTTTGAAAGCCATGGACTGAGGAGTATGTAGACCAATACCTGACATCACAGCAACTTAACATACTTCTGTGATCATCAAGATCTTCAATTCCTCAAAAAAAAAGTTAACCAACTTTGTAAATATCATTTGATTATCAAATCTCAAAAGATTTTCCATACATAAATGATTTCAATTTTTTATACCAATCTTTAGTGAAACTTAATTACATCTTTTTTCTATTGTACCAAAACAAAATATTCAAGTCACTTTTACATACATACATACTCAATTGTGTTTTCTTTTTTGCTCAACCACTCAAAGAAAAAGAAAAAACAATTTTTTTGTACAAAAAGTATGTCAACATATCAAAAGATCAATTTTTCAAACCAAATGAAAAAAGAACATATGACCAAATAAAAAGGTCCGATTTTTACAAAATCCTGTCAACAATTTCCTCACATTTCTTCTCAGAAATGATCAACCAACTAAATCTCAACAAAATCAAGTGTAACCAAGCATAAGCTGAATTCGATCCTTGTTGATGAGAATGAAAAGGTATAAGAAGTTCGTATCAAATTAAGTTTTCATCTACACTTTGCCTACAATAAACTTTCACGATTGCATTTCATCTATTTCTGAATCCTAAAGAATCGTTACAAAAGAACCAAAAAAAGGGAAAAAAATTATGGACAGACACGATATATATGCAGATGTATCCTCTCTCTCTCTCTCAATATCTTACAACTCAATCCACCTCATCTAACATAAATCATCGAGAAGCTTAATAATGATAATTACACTTGAAACAAAGATAAGAAAACGAAGACGAGAGAAGAGGATAATAAATAGCGAGCAATTGTAAGATCATATACTTGGGCAAGTCGAATTGATGACCCCCTTATGCGTCATCACATATCATCAACTGATGAGACACCTATTTGCGTTAATGTTAAGAGAATCCTTCCAAATGATAAGTTTGTGAAGATTGTATGTTTGTTCGTGGATTTTTCGTATGATTCAGTTTCAAACTGTAATGTCTTTCGTCTGAGCTTCGCTCTCTTTAGGCTTAATTTTCTCATTAAATCTCAATGAAGAGCTAGATGGATCGTCTCGGTGATGACGCGGTGAGGATCGATTTGGGGACACGTGTTTGTCTTGCAAATCATCGTGATGTTGAGATGGTGGTTGGGTATTTGTTAACTCGATGTCGGGTTGAGATAAGCTTTTGAGTTCACCTCGGTAATCCGCGTTTTCAACGTCTCGTTCCAAAAATGCATAATCATATGCACTACAGAAAAGTCGAATCAGTTCACAGATCCATCAAGAAACGTATAGGAGAATAAATACTCAACGATTCGCCCATCTCATGTTCGTCTATTCCTACAATTTCAGCTTCAGGAATCGCTCTTAAGCTCAGACCGGGCGTAAACTCCATAACAAACAAGATGAGCATGGTGACTACAAAGGTGTAGCCTATAATGGCCGAGGAGCTGGCTAGTTGGTATCCTAATTGTACGTAGTTGTGATTGATCCATCCGCCTTTGATGACCGTACTTCCATCAAACGCAGCCACTCTTGAGTCGGCAAATATACCAGTGAGTATCGAGCCCACGAATCCACCCACAGCATGAGATGCAAAGATATCTACAACCGAAAAAAACGCTATGGTCAATCAATCATACTCTTGACCTGATCTTTTCAAGTCACAAGATAAATGCAGGATGAACGTACCCAACGTATCATCACAGTCAATGAGAATCTTCAATTGCGTGGCATAATTGCACACAACCGCTGTCACAAAGCCAATTGCTACACTTGCAGGCGTCCCGACATAGCCAGAAGCAGGAGTGATCCCTACCAAGCCTGCGATTGCACCACTGCAGAATCCTACGGGAGCTATGAAGATGTGACAGCGATCAATGAGAGGTTCTGTATCAGAGTGTTCATCATGCTGAAGAAAGAAAAGAAAATTTACACCATTTCCTCTCATGAAACCAGTCGACAAGCAACCAAGTTAAACCTCCTACTGCAGCCGACGTATTGGTGACCATCACAGCTTGAAAGGCTCTCATATTAGCTGCTAAGGCAGATCCACCGTTGAAGCCGAACCTGATCGATGTTCAATTCATGTCAGGGGATTACTTGATGAGTAAAAAGGGAGCGAGTCAAAAATATTGATGACGGACCAACCAAACCACAACAGGGCGGTGCCAAGGATGACGTGAGTGACGTTGTGAGGCTTGTAGGCCAACCTCTCAGTGCCATAACCCCGTCTTTTGCCAAGCCATATGGAGTAAGCCAAAGCAGCGGTACCGGAAGCCATGTGAACCGGACCACCACCAGCAAAATCAAGAGAGCCCATGATCTAACCATGCAAAAGTCAAAGTCAGTGGATGGGCGTAAGTTGTGACCAAATCCACTGTCACGTACAAATGTCCAGCCTTGCGAATTCCAGGTCCAGCACTAAGGTGATAACCAAGAATGAGTCAGTCAATTGAGAGGCAAGTAACTTCACAGCAAAAGCCACGACAGTGAATAGCAAGAGCTTACAGCAATTGGGTCATAGACCAAAGTTGACCAAATAAAGGTAAAGACTAGAGCTGGCCCAATTCTTCCGCGTTCAGCGACAGCACCAAGAGTGATCATGGGAGTGATCTAGACCCAGGATGAAGAGCAGTGATGAGTAAGACAGATGAAGAGCCAGTAAGCTAATCAGATAAGTGAATAAGCCTACCGTTGCGAACATCATCTGAAAGACAGCATAAGCCAAACTCGGAACCTGGATAAGCCACACAAAATACGTAATTGGCAATAAGATCAAAACGAGGTTGGGGGAAATGAGAGTGAGATTGAAGGGAAATGAACAAACACTTGTGCCACCGATTGAAGGTTGAATATCAACGTCCATGAATCCAAAATTGGTCAAAGTACCAATGAAGCGTGAGGCATTAGGTGAGAATGCAAGAGAGTATCCCCAAAAGAACCATTGAAATGAAACAACAGCATAGATGGCCATTGATAAGAAGATCATCGAGAGTGCGTTTTTGCGTCGAAGTAGACCAGAGTAAAAGAATCCTAATCCTGGCGTCATGATCATGACGAGAGCGGTGGAGGCCAAGACCCAAGCCAAGTCACCGGGGTTGTAAGTGGTTGGAGGTGAACCATCGGGTAAAGTAGCGACGATTGAACCAGCTGAAAACAAAGGGGTGTATGCGCGGATAAGTGAATGAACTAACTCACGCAGGTGATTGGTGAGTTAAAAAAATGAAGAGGTTTGAGATTGCGTACATGCGTCTTTCGTGACATTCATCATCTGGAGCGAAAATTTGAGAGAAGATGAGAATGGTGAAGCTCAAGCGGAGATTTGACGAAAGGATGTGAGAAAGGATTAGAGGGTTAAAGTCGGAGATGAAATTGGTCAAGATAGCTTGAAACGGTCAGGAGAGTGATGTACTGAAATCAGAGATAAGACTTGATGATGATCACTTGTGAAATAGGGTAAATGAAAAGACGTTTAATGAAAAACCAATAGTTGAACTGAAGAACTGAATGGTTCACAACACTTCCCAATCCAAGCACAAGTTTACCCAATCAAAACTCAAGGGATAGATGAACAAAGTAGTATTTATCTTTCGAGGGTGACCTTCGAGACTTGGATCGGAAGAGGAGATGATGAACTGATTGAGCTGTGAAGAGTATGAAAAGCCTTTTCGAAGATGAGATGGTCGGTTAGAATCAAAGTAAGAAACTGATTGAAGCTGGGCCTGAGTTTGGTTAAAGTGACTTTTTGAGTTGATGCACTAAGATGGTTGTGGGTAGGTAGGTAGTTGATTGATGGAAAAAGTGGAAGGAGGACTCGGAGTGATTTGCTGTTCAATGATACAAGCGTATCATGAGCGCATGAAAGGTTTCAATATGATGATGAATCGAATTCTAAAGAAACCACAAACAAAAAGTTGATCAACTCTTTTTTTGACTCTCAAAGATTAAGCATGAGATCGAATTCGGTTTATCAGATTGTGTGCTGATGAACAATTGCACTTTTTAAGAATGAAGAAACGTGTTGAGACCATGAGGATTCGAAGATGAGAGGGTTCATTGAGATTACCGAGCTATTCTTGCGGTCGTGGACTATCTCACAACAATTGAAATATGATAAAAAATGAAATCAATTTGTTGAGGCGGTCTGAGTGATAAGAAGAGATACCGTTGTCAAAAGATTCAATCCTTGACAGCTTGGTATCTTTTCAATCTCTCATACATCTTATGTAAGGCTTCCGCTTGATCCGCGAAAACTGTCTTGCCAATTCATCTTATTCTTCCGCGATCTAGTCTGAAGTTAACTAGCCCAACCGCTTCTCAAATCGGACATGTGGCTATGTCAAGTAAAACAACGCTTTGGCTTTAGCGGCCTGGTTGGAAAAGTTTTGTTTACAAAACTCATGTCAAAGTTTTTTGTTCAAACACCACGCCCAGATACAGCAAATACAGGCGCCACAGGGTGTGTGCAATCCAGTGCCCTACATACAAAGAGCATCTCCAGGTCCAAAACAATACAGGTGCATCTTCAACATGGAGCTTAACAAATTTTTGTTCTCTTTCAAAAAGGCACCATCCAGCACAAAAGGAAAATTCCACAGATGGCCATAGTTTATTATTCCGGTATGAGCAGAATCCCATGATTTTGTTGCAAAGTTGCTGCCAAGGCTGAAGAAGCTGAATCCAACTCTCCCAGACAAATTGGGCCAATGACACAAACAATTTGTCCTACACACAAGCTTCCCATGAAACCAGAAAAGAGAATCTTGCCTGTGTTCTGGCTTCATGGACTTATGGAAAATGAACTTATTTGAATGCCATTTGGCCCTAGGCTCCAAAAGACTGTGAAAAACCCCTGCGTCAAGGGATCCTCATTGTGGGTATTGATCAAAGTTGAGAAAGCCAGAACATATTCTGGCTTTCTGGTTTTGTAGAAAATTTGTTCTGGTACCTTTGTGGAAAAGTTCCAGAACAACTTTGGGTAGGAGAATTGTTGTACCTGAGGAACTTTAAAAGTATTCCCTGGATTATGTGGGAGCTACATTCCTACACCCTTTGTATCCCACAAAATCTAAAATACAGACTGCTTGAGGGTCACATAGGGTTGAATGCTTCTGTAGGGGTTTCCAATTGTGGGTTTTTGAGTGGCACACTGCACATCAGTGCTTGCCTGAAGAGTTCAAGCACTGGGAAATGTGAGCATGGGTGACTCAAAAACACCAGAAAGACTTCAGAAGGACATATCATATATTGCATCTATATCATGAAAAATACAAAAAGAATATAAAAAAGAGAAAGTTATTCTTGAAAAAGACACTTTGAGAATCTAGTATCAAAGACTCTCTAATTACAACTTATGGAACTAGTATCAAAGGTCCAAACAGAAAAGGATGTATAAGAAAATCTAGGCTCTTTTAATTGGGATGGAGTTTTATGCCCTTAGTACTAGGCATAAAAGGATTTGGTTAGAGAGGTGCTTTTGTCTTTGAAACTAGACACACAATGTATTTGTATTCTTTCAGAGATGTACATAAAATTAGGTAAAAAGTATATATCCATTTGTGCTTTATTTTGTTTTCTTACAAATGATTTATTTGAACTGAAGCTCTTTTGGCTTTGACTATGCTAAAGCTCAAGGGCTGAAAACAGAGATGCTCTAAGAAGCTGTTGATTAGGTCAACCCCCTTATGTATTGCATCTCATCCCCTCACCCAGTTTTATTCCACCACATTCAACAATTTCCTCATCACCATGTCCTACCACATCCCTTGGTGTGAACACACATTGTTATCTGATCAATCCTGACCTGAGATATGTAGGTCTTGCTTTTTATCAATTTAACACCTACTTCCTCACATATCTTGATTTGTTTGTTTTAGGAATGAGAGTACAACCTGGAAAGTACAATCTTGGAATCAATCTCTTGGCTGTCCAATCCATTGGTAAAGGCAAGAGTAGAGATCAAGTGCAACATATATTTGTCAAAATACAATCAAGACACTAGTTATAATGATATGATTTATGTGTAGTAGTGTAGCAGTTTGTTAGTTTAGATTAGACTTATAGTATTCCCATTAACATTCACAAACATCATTCCCAATGTGTTTCATTTCTAAATTTGATTCATGATGTATAGATTGTTTCTCTTGCACTGTCTCTCTTTACTCATCTTTTGGAAAGAGAGTAAGTGTTTCTTTTAGATATCACCATTACAATATTCTCACTGATATCATCATATATATATGTTAGAATTCATTAGATCAATTTATCAGAGCCTTTCAAGCTTACATATTATCTCTCATCTTTACTTTCCTCCCAAACCTTTAGGTATACAATTTCAATGAATTCACATAACTTATCTAGTCTAATATGTTTCCTTTCTTTCTTTTTGTTTCTCTGTTTTAGGTTAGCAAAGGTCTGAATACCTGAGCTTGTAGGAGAAGAGTGCTAACATTCCGCACTATATTGATAGGTTAGCTATTGAGTAATATATATTATCTTTTGGAAAGAGAAATTCATTAGATCAATTTATCAGAGCCTTTTGAACTTACATATTATTTCTCATCTTTACTTTTTAATCCCAAACCTTTAGGTTAGCAAAGGTCTGCATACCTGAGCTTGTAGGAAAAGAGTGCTAACATTTCACACTATGTTGATAGGTTAGTAAAGGTCTGCATACCTGGGCTTGTAGAAGAGGAGTGCTAACATTCCACACTATATTGATAGTATTCTTAGACATTTACAATATTTAGGGTATACAGATATAATTTCTGTGAGGGGTCAGCTACTATTGGGCTGACTCTTCACTAGGAAAGGTGAGTTAAGAGTCTTCAATTGGTACACCCAAGAGAAGATTACCATTAGTTGACCTCTTAAAAAAGGATTTATTACCAGTGGGTTGGTAAAGTAGTCCTTCAAAGGACCTTACCCACTGCTCTGGTTTGGAATGTCACTCCAGAGCCTGCAGAGCCTTGCACTTTGATGGCTCAAAGGGTCCATTGGATACTCTAAACTCAATCTAAGGAGGTATCCTTTGCAATTCTAAAGCTTGAGTCTGTAGCTAATCCCACTAGCTTAAAATCTCCGCTTTAAAGCTTAAAAGGGCTTGAATAAGATGTGTAGAGCTGTAGGATCAAATACAATACAATCACTTCACTTGGTATTCTTGGTAAGAATGAATTAAGTTGTGATATGGAATTGTGGAATGATAATAAGTTTTCTCTTCTTCCAGAGTGGGAAAAAGGAGAGTTTATATACTCCAGACCTAGGCCTCAACCGGTGGTTGGGGCTTATGTTTGTTTTTCTTTTAGCTAGGTTTGGACTAGGTTTACTTCACTCTTTTTACTCAAGTGACTCTTGATACTGAGCTATGCAATGTAATACTTATGGTTTTAGACAAGTTACATATGTTTACATGTGTAATTCCTTTATTTACAAGTGTGTTTGTTAGTCTGTGGTCCTGTACACAGTCTGTGTACAGGACCACGGACTAACAAATTGAATCAACTATGGTTGAGGGAAGGTGTTCATCTAGGGGCTGACTTCACCAAGCATGCTGCTACCTTTCAAGCTTTGGGTGCGGTACTAGATTGATTAACAGTCAATGGTTTTGTTCAGAAAGATACATGTATTTGGAGAGATTACGATTATATATAAGGAATTGTTAGAGGACACAAGATATGAATTATATGCAATACTGGTTTAAAATACCAAGTTTTTATTTTCTTTAGGCGCTGTTGTGCCCTTCCTTGCATTGTGTGGTGTTTCTAGCACTTTGCAACATGTCATGGCTATAAAGTGTTGCGGTGCTCAGAGAAGCGTAACACTTTTTATGCTCCATCAGTGCATGTTGCAAAGCAACACACCAAAAAACCCGCTTGATGAGAGGTGTTGCGTTGCTGGCCCAGGGTTGACACAGGGCTCAGGGCTGACAATTTCTGTTGATTCTCAGAGAAGTTGATAAAGGATGATTTCAGAAAATATCAGAAATTTGAATTTTAGTAATTTAGAAAAACAATTATCCAAAGTATCATAATCCCAAATCCTACTGAAATCAAAATTCCAATTTTTTTTCAACAGAATTTATCAAAAAAAATTAATATGGATGTACAATTTTATGGAGTTACAAAACACTAAAATCACACAAAATTTTTGCGTTTGTCATTTTGAGAAATGCTCTGTCATTTTGAGAAATGCTCTGTCAACTTCTCTTGAAGATTGACAGAAATTATATTTGTATACCCTAGTTGAAATCAAATATGAGCACACATACAATTCCAAAATGGTATACCCTATATAAAAGAAGAACTTCTGTGGTTCTCAATCCCAATCATTACAAGAGGCATGGAAGGAACACTATCTTGACAGACAAAGACCCAAGCTTCATGCCAGAGCTAGTTGAATTGATATTATGTCAAGAAGCATCAACAATACATATTTCTTTCCTCTGTAGGTATGAAAGGAAGATCACAGGACTTGCTTAGGATCAAAGGATTTAAAATTCATATTCCTACTGCACACCCCCTTTGGTAACAAAAGTCACCTAAAATTACATATGTGACTTCTGCATCACAGTGAGAAATTTTTGCACTGTGTGTATATTAATATAACTTCCATGGACGTCGCCAAATAACAAGCCTTTCATGTCGCTCACTGCTCACTTTTGACTGACAAGTGGGAACTAATGGAAATCACCCTTGGTATTGCAGAAATCAAAGGTGAGCACATTTTCTTCTATCATTCAATTCAAATCGACTTAAATAACAAGCAATCTTCCAGGTGCACACTCTGCTGAAAACTTTGCTGGTATTATTGTTGACTATCTAAAGAAGTTTGATATTGCCAACAGATTGGGAGCAATGACTGCCGACAATGTAAATACCAACACTGCCACCGGTCGAATCCTTGCACAAACAGAAGGCATTGATTTTGATCACACAACCCAGGTTCATGGGTGTGTAGCGCATGTTATTAACCTTGCGGCAAAGGATGGACTCAAGGTATTTGGTGAGATTTTGGACACAGATGAAGAAGAGGACAATCGAGATCCTTCAGACCCAATGGCTCTTGACAACCTTGTGGACCCTCCTGATGTCAGTCGAGTTAGTCTCAAGACAATTTATCATTGATGCCACAGTCTTGTTACAACTACCAGGTCCAGCCCTCAATGCGGTCAAATTTTTGCAGACATTGTCCAGAGTCAACGTGACTGCGCTAATCGGAAGAATCGGCCTCAGCCTTCAGCTACCTCAGCAAGACGCAAAACTGCTCCATCAATCAATCCTGCTCCTGATCCTGCCGAAGTTGAGGCTGTTGAATACTTTCTAGATCATCCAACTGTTGATCATGTTCAACCTCAATCAAGAGACACTGTGACTCAATTGATTGTCGATGTTTCAACTCGTTGGAACTCTTCATATCACATGTTCCTAAGACTTCTCCGCCTACAAAAAGCATGTGATGAGTTCTGTGAAGATGATGAATTCAAGAAATATTCACTGTCACCACTTGAGTGGGATTATGTCAAGCAAATGTGTGAATTTTTAGAACCCCTAAGCGAAGCCACTGAGATACTTTGCAAGTCAAAGTTCCCAACAATGCATCAAGTTGTTCCAATGTATATTGTAATTTTGATTAATTGTTTCATATTCACGTTTCAATTTGCTGATGTGAAATCAATACTATAGGTAGCTCAAAAATATGATCATAATCAACTGATCCCAGCTTCAAAAAAGATGATAGCCAAGCTTGAAAATTACTTTAGGAGAGTGCTTGCTAAACCTGCACCAGTCTGTGCTACCATCCTGGATCCACACCTTAAGCTGAACTATTTTCAAGTAGGTTCATTTCATCTCTTTCCACTTTGAAGCATTACTAATGATGTTTATATTCATCATTTACACAAAGGATTGAGCAACGACCTTTGCGGAATACAACCTCTTCCTTGCAGACATCAGGTGCATGTTCGAAGTGGAGGGCATCAAGTACGAGATTGATGCTCCCATCCCCCCTCCAACTACGACTAAAAAAACAAGTGCCACCACCTCTACTTCCCAATACTTTGAAGATGCAATTTTTGGTGCCCAAGATTCTCAACTAGACCGTTCAATCAGCAATGAGATTGCTCGCTACCTAGGTGACAAGGTTGAACTTCATGGTGAGAAGGTTTTAGAATTTTGGAAAAAAAGAGTCGACATCTATCCTCGATTGGCGAACATGGCTATGCATCTTTTGGCAATTCCGGCAACTAGCTGTCCATCGGAGGGGGTTTTTAGTAAGACCAAAAGAATACTGGGGCCTCAGCGCACTAGTCTTTCTTCTCTACACGTTGAATGTCTGTTATGTGTCAAGGATTGGAGCCGTGTGTTTGGTCCTTTGAAGTTACCCAGCCGTGATGGTGAGGAGAGTGATTAATTTGTTTTTTACTACTCTTGGTTTTGTTATATCTAGCTATTTTTGCTATCTATGTTATCTACATTTACATGAATACACATCAGCCAATGTTTGAAAAATTTGCCGGATATCCGCCGGATATCAGGTTTCCCCCCCCCATTCCGACAACCGAACCGGCGGATTAACCGTCTACCTGACGATTTTGGAGGCCAGTTCGGCATCCGGATCCGACGGAGCATCCGTCGGATGTCCGGTCAAAAACCGGCTCCGGTTGACAGCTTGAAAAAAAACCCTCAAAGATTTCGGACCCAAAGCCTTTTGCAGCTTGTTACACATTCTTGACTTTACTCACTGTACCGACCTCTGAAGATTTAAATTCAGAATAAGCGAAATCCAAAGCCAACTTGAAGTTTTCGAAAGAAAAAAAAACTCAAATCTAAAAAACAAATTTCCAAAAGAATGACAACAACTCAAAGAATCTTCAATTTTCCAAACTCAATTCCATCATGGTACATTGGACATATGTCAAAAGGCATCAAAGAAATGAAAAGAAGATTAAGAGAGATTGATTTAATGATTGAGATTCGAGATTCAAGATTACCATTATCTAGTATTAATCCGATGTTTGAAAACTTATTATTAAATTCTTCTAATCAACCATCACCACCTTCTCATTCAGTTCTTCATCATCAACAACAGCAACATCATCATTCGAATTTGATTCCTAGATTGATTATTTATAATAAAAAAGATTTAGCTGATTCTAGATTAGAAAAGGTATTAAATTTTGAATTTGAATTTGAATTTGATTTGATTTGATTAACCGTTTGGATTTTTTCTCTTTTTGATGATTGATGAATTGATTTTTTCTTTTCTTTCTTTGGTGGATAGAATAGCCTTTAATTGAAGCTTTCAAACAAACCGATCAAGAGGTTTTATTCACAAATTCAAGAGTTGATGAAGACGTTAAATCAGTCTTAAAGAAATCATTAAGTCAATCCCTTCACTTCAAGATCTTCAAACCATCTGTACTTGATTTCAATCCTCATCATTCTTTCTTTTTGCTTTCGTTCCGTTTCGTTTATTCTAGACTTACTCAAATCTAAATCCTCAAAACATTCTTCAATCTCTTCATTCGATCCTAATCATATCAAATTAAAAAATCAAATTAAATCTCATCCTTCAAACTCTCTTCAAAACGGTTACAAAATCATGATCTGTGGAATGCCAAACGTAGGAAAATCAAGTTTATTAAACTCATTAAGACGTGTAGGATCTCAAAAAGGTACAAAGATTTCCCATTCAAACTCTTTTTTCTTGATTTTAGTTTCATAAATCGTCTAAAGAGACGTTTTCTTGTTTTTTTTTTTTCGAGAACAAAAACTGATGAGAAGATTTTGTTGATTTTTTTTGATTTTTTTTGAACAATAGGAAAAGTCGTATCTGAAGCACCTATGCCAGGTCATACAAGATCAGTTGGAGGATTCATTAAAATTCTTGAAGCTTCTAAATCCACAAATGGAAAATCGATTTATATCTTTGATACTCCTGGTATCATGCCTCTCTTTCTTGGTCGTGGTGAAGTAGCAGCTCGTAGAGCATTCAAAATCGCTCTTACAGGTGATTCCATCATTCATCTTTCTTTCTCACCAAAAACCTTTTTTTCTTCATTTGATCTTTCTTGAAGATGATGAACGATTTGATGAATTTGAATTTGGTTTCTTCCTTTAGCTGGTATTAAAGATTCTTTATTCGATTCATTCGATCTTTCATCTTATTTACTTCATCTTTTAATCATCCGATACTCCACTTCACCTCACAACAACTTAAACCAAATCTACCAAACTTTATCCATAACCGATCCTACCTTTTCAATCGATTTGGAACCCATCTCATTAAATCCAAAACTCGATTTACCCATTGAAGATTTTCTTAAATCGATTGCTCATCGAATCAAAGCTTTTCAATCAGGTGGAATGCCAAATTTAGAAGTAGCTTCGGAATATTTTTTGAAATCTTTTCGAGATGGAAAGTTTGGTGAATGGACTTTAGATGAATTAGGTCAAACAACTGATGATGTGAATCATTCTCCTTTGAGAATCGAACCTGATCATTCGATTCAAACTGAAGAAAATGCATTAGGTTTGAATCGATTCGATTCAGTGGTGATTCAAAACGTTTTGAACGGTTTGAAATCATCTTCGGTTCAACCCCAAAGTCCTACTGCTCTTAAGATGGCCGAAAGAAGAAAAGGTAAAGCGATTCAAAGAGCTCGATCATTGAGTAATTTACAGAAACGTAGATCTAGATGATCAATTGCAAACATAGATCGAGTTCAGTTTGATGACTTCTTTTTGTTTTGTATCTTGAGACTTGTGTGACGATTGAAGTTTACATTTCTTGGGTTATGATTAAGACTTTGCTGATTTATGTTGAGGCTTTGTGAATTGATGGTTTTGTTTGAATTCTTTCAACATTTTATCATTTAGAGGGATTAGTTGATTGATGGAAATAAAAAGCATTTGCATCTCTTTGAAGATAAGCTCTCATTGGATGTGACTATAGACGACCAGAGATTGATTGGAAAGAATTGACTTCATCAATACAAAATCAGGGTGGTCTCATTGGTAGATTCTCGCAAAGAACCTATCACGCGGTTTGATTGACTTGTAAGGAGAAAAATTGAGACTATTCACAGGATAGATGATCATTATTTCGAAGGCGGCCTCAATCTCCTGATCAAAAGAGAAAACAACCCTTGATTGAATGGAGTTTAAGAATTCAAAAGAATCAAAAGAGTCAAAATAGATCAATTAAATTTAAGATGAATTTTTTTTTGTATAGGAAAAAAAAGTGAATCTTAACAAAAAAAAAGGGAAGGAGAAGGATGAAGAAATCAAGCAGAGATAGAGGAACCAAAATAAGATGAAGAAGAAAAGAATATAAGAACAGGGTGAAGAGAAGAAAGGGAAAAAAGGGAAAAAAAGAAAAAGGGCTACAAGGGTTGGAAAAGAAAAAGGGAGAGGTTGAAGAATGTGGAATGGGAAAGGGATCCGATGTTTTTCTTTGGTAGGGTTCAAAACAAACAATCACATAAAGCTTCTTCTGCACAACAACTAAGAAATCAAAATCCAATTTTCGAATCGAATCGAAGGAAAAGTCAGATGAGTGTTCAAAGAGAGATCGATCAGAGGATGAAAGGAAAAGAAGAAAGAGACAGACCAAAGACAAGCACCGGCTAAACAAGCCAAACAACCTGTTCCACCACCTCCACCTTTCTTTTGCTGAGGTTGAACATAAACCTAGAAAGGAAAAAGAAAAAGAAAGGTTGGAAGATTGGTTCCTAGAGAAGGAGAGAGAGAGAGGGATAAAAGGGTTTTTGAGAAAGAGAGAGAGACGAACGGGTTGTTGTTGTGGTTGATATCCATAAGGTGGTTGTTGAGGGTATCCTTGAGGAGCTCCACCTGGTGGAGGATAATAACCTCCTTGTTGTTGTTGAGGATAACCTCTGAAAGGATTGAGATAAAGAAAAGTGAAAGTGAGGAGATTAGTTTGATGATCCCGAAAAAAGTGAGAATGAATCGGAATGAGATTGAGAAATGACAAACTGAGGAGGAGCGTATTGAGGTTGTTGAGGACCTTTGCTGTTGTTTTTCAAATCGAAATCGTTAGTTTTTGATTGAAGTTTGGATAGATAGGTGAGATGAAATCGTCAACTAACTTGTAATAATCGTTTGCAGACATGTTTTGAGATTCAGATGGATGGTTTTGATAAATAAGAAGGATGAGATGGAAGTGTTTTTCTGAAATTGAAATTGAAATTGAGAAAAAGTTAAAGGAAGCAGGGAGGAAGAGACTTTCGAGTGAGTGGGATTGAGAAAAACTTAAATGAATTTCTCTCTTGGTTGGAGTGTGTGTTTTGAATTTAATTTAATTTGATTTTGATTTCACTTCAATGCCTTGTTACATACAGTTATACAGTTCTAGAGAAGATCGCTTAAATTAGAATTTAACATAGATGGTTAGTCAGTCAGTCAGTTTAAACTAATCTTCAACATCAAAGTGGCAGTGTCAATCCTGATTCATCCATCACAGCCTCAGCTTGGGATGATGATCTCTGTCAGCCCATCGATGAGCAAATGGATCAATCCTGAATCCAACTCATCCACTGTGATCTACAATTTAGTTTTTCATGCTCCATCCTCATTTGAATCACAACATCCATCTCTACAATTGCTTACATTGTAGCTCACTGTACTCAGCCAAGCTTGCTTAAGACTCTTTAACTCGGAAACTGTCTTTGGTGATCCAATTGATCATCTGATCATCTCAATCCAATTCACTTCTCCCTCATCACTCTCACCACCCAGTCTCACTTCAGAGTTTCGAATCAAAGAAATTCAATATCAGATACACTAGAACCATCCAAACCAACTTCAATTCATTCCAAATCTGGAATCACATCCAAACACTCCATCTCAAAATATCCAAACCAAACCAAAAACAACAACAACAAAAACAAAACAAAAAACAAAAACAAAAACAAAAACAAAAACAAAAACAAAAACAAAAACAAAAACAAAAACAAAAACAAAAACAAAAACAAAAACAAAAACAAAAACAAAAACAAAAACAAAAACAAAAACAAAAACAAAAACAAAAACAAAAACAAAAACAAAAACAAAACAAAAACAAAAACAAAAACAAAAAACAAAAACAAAAAACAAAAAACAAAAAAACAAAAAACAAAAAACATGTTGATTTTAGAAAGAACCCCATCCATCACTGATCATCATCAAAAGACAATCTCATCAAAAGACAATCTCATCAAAACTTGATCTAAAGCGCATGATACCTTTTCCAACTCGCTTCACGAGCTCTTTCTCTCCAATCAACCTTACCCACCGATTGAGCTTCATTGAATCTATCCACTCCGACCATCAAAGATTGACTACCTAATCCGGCTTGACGGATTCCCATCGATTAGGTTCAATGATCGTTCCCATCTTACTTTGATCAGATCCTCCTCCCATCTTGGATAACATGATCGCTCCTTTGGATTCAGATCTAAAGGGGTCTAACTTCTCTTCTGATTTGGATCGATCAGCTTCAGGCGGGTTGAGATGTTGGAGAGAGTCAGATCGGCTGGCTCTTGCCCTCGGATTGGTTTCTCGACGTAATCTGGCTCGGTCTAAATACTTGACTGGAACAGGTTGAGGTTCAAACGCTTGATGTGAATCCGCTCTTCAGCCTCTTCTTGAGTACGAAGATCAGTTTGAAGGACTTTCTTGGTCGGTCGATCCTCAGTTTCTCCAATGAATTGACTTTTCAGTTTCCACATCTCTGTCTTTCGTTTCTTTTCACGATTCGATTTGACATCTTGGGCTGTCATTGCATAATCCTCGCCTTCGATCGATCTCGATGAGTTAGATTTCACTCGAGTCTCACTTCTAGGATCCGTACTGAGTCTCAAACCGATTACTTTCGTCGGGGAAGAGGGTACATGATGCACATGAGGATGGAAACTTTGGATGGAGATGAACTTCGAATGAGACGACTGGGTCGGTAGCCGAAGAGATGGATATTTTACTAAAGATATACAGAATGTTAGTTAGTTTGAGAGTGTGTTGAACGGATATCAAATTCATCAAAACAAAAGAAGTCCTACTGACTCAAGGTGAGATAATTTAAACGGTTTACTAGCTTGTTTGGCTTCAGACATCCTTACAGGTTCTGAATCGCCATGATGATCATGAACTTGAGAAGAGAGAAAAGTACCTAGAGTACTTGCATTATCTACAATATACCAACCAGGTCCATCCTTAGAATCCAGACTTGGATCAGAATATAATGTAAGATGAGTTTTGGACACTTCGATCTCCTTGATTCTCAAACTCGAATTAAATGTCCGATCTCGACCGATCGTCACCGGATTCTCGAGATCTAAAATCAAAATCGATTGTTCTTGTAAGATTGATCTGGTCCGATGAGGTTTTAAAACTCTTAATCTTAACTCGGGTATCTTCATTGAATCTTCTAAATCGATTGAACCTGATTCGTTGGTCGAGTTCATTTTGGCTTTCACTTCTCCATCTTCTCCATCTGAGACGTCTTCATATTGAACTTTAGAACGAGATTGAGTTTGAAGATTTGATTCTAGAGTTTTCATCTCAACCGGATCTCCTCCTTCATCAACATACTTCCATCCTCCAAGCTCATTCTCGTCTGGTTTTGCCCATATACGTTGATTACCTGAGATTTACAA
>JAIFHY010000307.1:0-23704 GCA_022264835.1 Melampsora americana | reverse complement strand
GCGAAAGCCGTCCAAAATCAAGTCAATTCCAGCACTACCCCGCCCTTGTTCGTTGGTGCCGACACCCGAGATATTGTTTTCTCGGCGCGGGCTTTGTATCGAGCTCTTTCGGCTTCCAGTAGTGATCGGCCTTGCTGAGATTTCTGGCTTTTACTTGACTTCTGGCCTCCTTTGGTGGTGGCTTCATGTTCGGACCCAGATCCGTCACTATTCATTCCTTTTTCAAATCGGCCTCCATCTTTGCAATCTCGTCTTTTACTCGTTCACTGAGCAAAGATTCAACACAAGGTCGCATAGTGAGTTTGAGAATCAATTCGGTATTCACAACCAGCCAATGAAGAAGTGTCAACCCGCAAGGACTAATTTGCACTTACGCGTCGTTCTTCTGCTTTTTTCGAGGTGATGTACTTGGGCCGATCTCTCTCTTTTCCTGCGAATCCGAAGTCCGCCGCTTGGCCACAGCTTTGAGAGCGGAGTGCATTTTCACGGGTTGGCTTTCATCATCGTGCTGTCTGAGAGCAGGGTCAGATCCCTGCACCAAAGATGGTGTTGGAATGTCAATTGCTGAACGCCTCGGATCGATGATTTTGCTAGACAGTTGGGAGGAGGCCTCGACATCGTGTGCGCTTCTAAATTTCGGCCGGCTTCCTTCTTCATCCGCAGCAGGGCCTGTCAATTGCTCTTCATCGGCAAATGAAAGAAGTCCTTTGTTTCTTTTGAGACGCAGGGCTGGTTAGGTATCTTGAAAATTGAAATTGAGGGTAACGTGAGTATATGTGAGCCTTACTTCGCTAGAGTCCGGTGTTTGGATTTCATCTTCTCCTTTGCCTTTTCCCGCTTGGCCTCCTTCTTTGCCTTTGCCTGTTCTTTGATTTGCTCTCTTGTGATCCGCGGAGCGATGTCTGGAAAGGGGTTGTCGATCACCTCTACGCTTTTGATCACGGGAGGGTGGACCGGACGTTCCTTGCGATCAACTTCAGCTTCACTTAGCCTGATAACATTATAAATGGTGTCGCCGATCACAGATCCGAATATGGTATGCTTATCCTGCAATTCATCAGCGCGATCTGTGTTTGACGATCAAGTAGCATACGGAAAAAATGCACCATGAGAGAACTAAAATAATGGAGCATAGATGGTACTATGTGCCTTGCCTAATGTAAAGAAGAACTGGGATGTGTTCGTGTTACGCGTCCCTAAATTTGCCATGGCAACTAGTCCTCTTCGCGAAAACTTCAGTCGTGCATTAATCTCATCATCAAATACGCCTTCATCGTATATGGATTCGCCTACATGTCATCTTGGTCCAATCAGCCAAATACTCAAAAGGCCGATCAATCGACCGTATTCTTACCTCCACTACCAGTACCGGATGGGTCACCAGTCTGAACGATGAATCCAGGTACAATGCGATGAAAGATGACGCCATCGTAGTACCCTTCGAGACATAATTGCACAAAACTGAGGGTAGCAACATAACCGTTTATTAATTTACGTAAGAGACGAGAGGGAAACGTCGGATCTACTTTCGACAAGCCTTCGGAGTTTCTTCGGCCATAGTTCTATTTCAATCGGGCCATGAGTAGTTTTGAGCCTTATGCGACCAGAGGGGATTGGTTCGGTAACACTTTGCAAAAGACAGGTTTGTCATCGTGAGCAGAAAAAGATACGATATCAGGATACAGTATGAGGGAAGTGAGAGGAGAGGATATGATATGAAATACTGACAACATATTTGCCATATCGAAAGTCTTACTCCAAGCGGCAATCTCGTTAAGCTCTTGTCGCCTTTGTCGAGACTGGACCCTGAGCGTCACTTTGTATGTAATACCTGAGGCTAAAGTCACTCCTTGACCCGCTCACTCCTCCTCGACCCGACTGCAGCTTCGTGCGATCATCGGGGACAAAGACACATCCCCCGGGGGATCTTGTATTGGCCGATCCGGCTCTGTGCCACTTGGAAATACAATGACATGTTTCCAATCACTCTGATATCAGCTCATATTGGTATTATTGACCCAATGATCTTCTATGACTGAAAAGTTTGATTCAATTCTAGGCCACGAGATTTACAAAGGCCATTTTCCAGCTCGTATTTGAGAAAAAAATACCTTCATAGCTCCCTGAGAGGTTAGCCTTGGTCGACCTGGAAGGTTGCTCACATTCATTGGGTATGATCAGAGCATCCACATGGTCAGCCTAAGAATTTGGGGTTACATATTAACCAGACTAATCTAGACCAATATTTAGTTGGGGCCCATACAATCCAGATGCAGTATGGGCTACAAATGTGTACATACTACAGGGTATGTGGAACCACTGTTTACACACACTTTGAGGTATGGTATGAATAGGCTTACATATGTGAGGTAAGGGGTTCATGGGAAAGTGTGGTGATGTGGATTTGCTGATATGCTGTCAAACTTGAAGCTTTTGCAATTCTTTTGTTGAAATTGGGACTAGCTAACCCTAGATTAAAGATCTTTAGCCGGGTTAACTAATACCATGCAAATCTCACAATTGTTGGAGCTGAATGTCTATTAGCTAAAGTTAACCCACACTTTGAAGCCTGGGTCCACAGTGGCTCGGCCAACAGACTAGAGTTAAATTTTCTCTAACTTTTGCGCCACATCCATAAACTCCAACTTTTTATATCTGCAAAATGGATACAATAGAAATCATCAAGGTGATGATGGGTTTGGGTACAAGTCTGAATCAAGAATAAACATCCTTCCTGATAGTAGTTTCAATGATCAAACTATCCTTGAGGAGGGATGTGCTCTTCTGGCTTAGTCATGGCGTGCCCTGTCACATGTGTTTCTAGGCAAAGGCGCGCCAGCCAGAGGCGGCGCTGGATGTTATTGCAGGCATGGAAAAAACACCCCTTGGGGTGGCAGAGGCATACACATCTGTCACATCACAAATGAAGGAGAAAAAAGAGAGGAAAAGAGAACAACAATGGGCAAAAACTAGCGTGTTACGAGACTCACTAAGAAACTAAACATGGAGTAATCTTCTGAAAAGCACACTTCCAGCAATTTATAAGAGAAAGGAGAGAGGAAGGGAAAAGAAAAGAAACAGATTTTTCTTTATTGAGTGGGGATGTCTGTGGATTATTTTTGTATGGTTTTCTCTTTTCTCTTTTTTTCATTTAATTTGTATTCTATAGTTTGCTTGTTTGATTAAGTATAGATATATTTTGTTGGAGTAGTTGGTGAGGGCGGGTGGGATTTTGAGATAAGAGAGAAACCGCGACGGATGTTGCCACATTATAGTGTGAGGAGGTTAGCCAACACGTATTTCCTGAACCGCTGTGGCCACCAGATTTTTTGATGTGGTGAGGACAAGATACTGAGAACTGTGAGGTATCTTTGCTCACCATCTTCCGGCTGACTTGTGGCAGGACCGTGGTTGCTGTTAGTGTTGCACGGACCATTGTCAGCTGCGGTTCTGTCCTACGTGTGACACCTCTTTCATGCTTGTGACACTGACTTGCATATCCCCCTAGCTTAATTGAACATCAAGTGCAATGTGTCAACCAGATTTACAAGTAGCACCAGAAAAGATACAACACCACTTTACTCTGCTGGCCCCGACTGGTTTACTACCCATGCCTGTATTGACTATACAGCTGTGATAGAGCCAATCAGTAAACCAGTCAGGGCCGGTGGAGTAAAGTGGTGTTGTATCTTTTCTGGCGCTACTTGTACATCAGATAATCAAGGGCAAGGAACAAGGAGCAGACCATCTGTTGATTTGGATGAACTTCTAGATGCAGCTAGTGAATTTGATGATTTAAAATACAAGAGGATCATGGCAGAAACAAGGGTACCAGGAGCAAGTGAGCTATGGAGTGATTTGAAGGGGGAAGGATCAATGTGAGGGTGTGGTGGCGTGATAATCAAGGTGATAAAAGTTAGCTGACAAAATTGTTAGGCTGGGTTAACTTTGACCCAGGCTAGCAATTTTTTAACACAAAGCTAACAAAAGATTTGTTAAAGTTTCACCATTGCAAAATTTTCAAAATCTTTAGCTATATATTTAGCTAGTCCCCCAAGTTAACCCAACAATTGCAGATGCTGCAAACAAAGCTCAAGATGAGATGTCAGCACCAAGATATATGGTGGCAGGAACTACCACTACAGCACAAGTATGGGGCCCTATTGGTAGATTTGGCAATACAGTAGATAGATCCAAGAATGTGTTACAACCATGCCTGCAAAAGTCTCTGGGTCAAAAGATTTTGGGGTTTTTTTGAAAAGGATTTTTTAGCACCAGATTTTCCAGAAGATGGTTGCACCTGAGGAATTTTGAGAAAGCTCACTGAGCCATGTTCCCAGGCTGTATCTGGCATATGAAATTCATATACTGTCCAAATCAGTGTCACACATATACAGGCCTTTCTTGCACATCACTCTTGTGTCATCCCCTTGCAGTCCTCTGTTCATACATAGCCCATTTGTATTGGCCATTCAGATGAGTGACAGACCTTTTATAAAATCAAAAGGGAGGGAATTTACATACATACATATGACAAATGGAATACATCTACGGAAGCAAGTGCTACCTAGCTGCAAAATCCTAATCATTGCAGGCTTACATGAGGGTCAGGGATGAACATGGTAACTGCTTTGACAAACTTCTCCATCTTATAAATGCAATGAGATGTGTGCCTTCTGGTGGATGACCAAGAGATTTCTTAAAGCCTTCATGTGTGATGGTTTCCATACCAGGTGGATTTCAGGGTATTGAACCACACAGGGCTAGAGACATTCTCACAAATTGGTTTGATGGGCTGTGTGACACTTAGTTAGGATTTTTCCTAAAGGGCCTCAAGGAACCTAATTTGGAGGAATGTTGCCAAAGTTCTGCAGATGCAAACATCCCCTCAAATTTTCAATGATTTTGGCCTTCTTAGGTCACCTGACTGTAGTACTAACACTATGTTTTTAGTTCCCTATGACTAAAAATGAGCTTTCTTGGTAATATCAGCATAATTCTGACTCTTTAAAGTGCCACAAGTACTCCACTAGGTGCCTAACTAGGTGCTAGGTCCAAAAATTTGATGCTGGCCCCAAATTTTTTGAAAAGATAAATTTCAACTTGATGCTTCATATATCTGGATCAAGCTCAACACTACAACTTGCTTGAAAAAAGAAGCCATGCTATAAATTTGCTTTGCACAATGTCTTTTGTTCAGATTCTGGTTCCTTCAATCACAAGTCAGTCACATTTCATTGAAATGAAGTCCTATCAGGACCCCGGAATGCTCCTGTCAGGGGTAATGATCTCAAAATGTGACTTTTGAGCTCCCGCGGAGATAAGCCCTGCCAAACTGCTAAGGTTGTTCCTGGCTTCACCCATAGGTTTAAGCCAGTTTCAATCTTTCCACGGAGTTACTTGGGACCTTTCACCCTCTTTCACTGCCTTTCACAACACCAAGAAACAATGCAAACAAACCTACTGTCTTTCCCCAATGGCATCGTAGCCTTTGATCGGGTCCGTCCTTTTGAAAAGAACACAGTGGGCAGCTTTGATCATCATCCGTTTTTAAAGGGCAGCTGTTGCGCCTTTTTGCATCTTTTTTGGACGCTCATTTGGCTGACAATTTCTCTTTGGCGGTTTGTGAATCCGGAGAGATTGAGGCAGATGCTTCAATCAAAGATGTTGACATGACCTACTCAGAGCATGAGGAAAGATAGGGAAAGATGTAATGGAATACAAAAATTTGTATGCATTTCAAACACATCAAATCTCTCCTGCTAGCATTCCTCTCTGCACACTCTCTTTATCAGGTGTTGTGCTGGCCTTTCATTAAGCTTGGACAACAAGGTGTCATGTCTCGCCATTTCACATGTGCTCACACCTTTCAAAGGATGGAAGAAAGGGTGGCAATAATCAAAGGCCACAACCGGTAGAAATCATAAGACAATGTTTAATCCCATGAATTGTAGCTCCGCGGGAGCTCAAAAGTCACATATTGAGATCATTACCCCTGATAGGAGCATTCCGGGGTCCTGTCCTATCATTATCTTATTCAGATAAAACCCAGACACTCAAATTTTCTGTCATGGTATTGAATTGTTCTGTTTTTGATGAGATATGACTTTACCTTTGGACTCTTGGTCCCTCTTTCTCTGAAGGACTCAAATACTCAATTCCAGCCTGTACAGTAGTCCAAGAGTTTCTTATTTCCAATGTATCCAGCATTTCACATTGTGTCAACACCACTTTCCAGCTGTCACAATTCTTTTTTGTTCAAACAGTCAGATATCTCTTGTGCTGTGTCTGTCTGGTTGTTGCTTTTTGATCAATGCATACTAACTCCATTTCTAGCTAGTCCATTGTTAAAAGTTGTATATATGCCAAATGCAAAGCCATAAAGCTATACCACCAGGGATAGTACTCTCAGATTCCATTCAAGACCACTCTCAGGTGCTTATAATCAGTACTGGTTAGATTTTAAAAGCTTCAACACACCCAACATGCCCCCCCAGAGCAAGGCAGACCTCACTGAGAGGTCCTATCTCTATCCCACTGAATACACAACACCACACTTTACCACAGTTAATTCCATTTCTTGGTGTATGACTTGTAAATCACCACTGATAGACTGACATCCATAGACTTGGCTCTTGTGCAAAATCAATGCTTAATGAAAGAAGTACATAACACTTTTACATTAGTTTCTCATAGGCTCAAAGCTCTTCATCATTGGCCGAGTCAACCCCATATCCAATCTCATTCCATCAAATGTACTGAACTTATCAATCAATTCATCAATTGCTTCTTGAAAGATAATCTCTTTCAATTCCAGGCAAGCAAGTCAATGTAAAATTAAATTTAGTCTATCATCTTGAGAACACTTACTGCCCCGTTGTCTGACTCTAAATTCAATTAGTAGCAAACTAATTTTTCTCCATGGCACTCATCAAATTTGGAAGGACTTGCAGATTTGTGCCTTGGATGCAATATATCTTTCATCCCTGGGCACAAGCCCAGGCACTTGTAAAACAAGGGATCCTGTGTCCAGAGGTTCAAATACCATACCATGAAGACATTGTATATGTCAGTATCCGAGCTGATCCCAAATCCCTAAACTTAACCCTAGAAAGCCATGAGCAACAGTGGAGAAAGTCGGTAGGACAATGTCGCAATTGGAATGCAGTAGGCCCTCTTGAACCAGTGATTTGACTCGCAGCGATAGATTCACCCGATGTCCATAGACCACAATGGACCATTTCTGGAGATACATCCGGGGCACAACCTCCTTGATCAACATATCACTATGCGATCACTGATTGACATCCGAAAAACATAGATCAAGGCTGAATTTGACTGTGTACTCATACAAAAGAGGTAAGCAACGAAGATGAATACAAGGACGATGATCATGATGGAGTGAGAGGCGGGTCTGCAGTCTACGAGAGATAGAACACGATCAAATGCTGAAAAGGTTGGAGATTGAACCAGAAAGACAAGATACTTCAATGCGTCTCGGGTCGCGTGTGGGATGTGATCTGTCTCATCAGAAGCTCATAACTACCAGATCATGACAGCGAACAAGATGACACGCAGCTTTAGCAACTAAATATAAGACAGAAAAAGTATGCACAGCTTACGTCAATATCGTGAATGCGCTGTTTGGCACAGTCCGGATGAGATTGACGCCCATGCCATGATAGAACCCAGAGATGCCTTCCGTCTTCATGATGTGATTAACGGTTTGCCTCAAACGGGGATACACCAACTTGTTCCTTCGGGATTCGGGCTTTAAGGAGGGGGTCGCATCTATATGAGAAGAGGAAGCAGGCTGAATCTGACATGATGAAGAAGAATCAAGACGATGAACTTGAAGCCGAGTCCGCAGAACTTCGTGGGGATAAGTGATGACAGAAGCCAACATCTTTGAGCAAGCAGAAGCGACCAAGATCCTACTTGATGGCAGGTCATGGGAATCGGTAGATTCTAGAAATTCATCGTTTGCCGTCGTATCAGACAAAAAGTTCTGAGATAAAAAAATCGCCGCTACACATACTGTAATACAACTTTATCTGCTCGTAAAGCGGAAACTGGATCGCCACATGAGAAACGCCGAATAAGCTCGGCAGCATACCCCGATAGAATCCCCGCAAGCCTTCTTGTGCGTAGATCCTACGGAAAGCGTCAAAGGTATGTCTATAACGCTCTGTATTTGAACCTTCCGTGATGCGCTGTGTCTAAACGATGTAGACTAGCCGGTATCAGACATTTGCAAGGCTGTCAATTGGGAATAGCACAGTAATAATTTTTACTGACCATGAACCGAGTCTTGATCACCCACAGTGGGTTAGTGGCTATTGTTGAAGTGGCACCAGCAGTCATGGCTGCCAAAACATGAGAAAACACATCCTCACGATGACCTATCGGGGGGGAGGATGAACATATCACCAGATTAGCACGGTATACATTGAGTCTGACACATCAATAAAACTACACGGACTGGGGCGTAACTCCACCAATGTTGATTTGACTGAGTCGTAAACGGTAAAGTAGATAGCCCATGTTGGTAGGTATCCGAATATAGTAGGACCAAGTCCTCGGTAAAGACCGCGAAACCCCTCTTCTTGCCAGATGATCTGAAGGGAGCCTATATCGTCCGGGGTTGAGTGAACCAAATCGCTCCTATCAGAAAGATGACATCTAAATAGGTGAGTGAAGTTAACCGAGATTCTGTACACACCTACTAGGCCGTTGTAGTACCCAGTCTGACCTTCAACACGCAGACCACCTTGCGCCTGTAGCTTCGTCTTGACAAGATCCAGAGGGCAAGTCAGAATGCTGCTGACCAAGCCGGCTCCAGCTCCTATAGTAATATGAAAGCATGTCATCAGAATTTCATTTCTTGCGTCTCGAGCTTCTCATGGAAGACGTAGGCTACCTGATACCATGGACCTTCAGAGATCAAATTGATCACGACGTCAAATCGATTGGTCAGTGAGTCAAGATTGGAAGGGTGGTGGCGCAAAGCATTGAGAAACGGAGCGAAATTACGCACTCAATGCCGACCAGATAGCTCCATCGACCGTCTCCCTTACCGTCCAAGTCCTTCAGCAGGCCGCGCATCCAAGCTCATTCGGGAATCAGCTGCTGAAAGGAATGTGACCGAATATCGTAGTTTGCAAATCTGGCCTAACTGAAGTACAATCAGATGTTTACGTGACAGAAATGAATGCTCTGTTCTTTTCACGATATGCGAATTTCGAAATGATGTGGAGCAACGTGAGAGACTTCAGGCAAGGTAAACAGAAGAGGTGTTCTAAGGAATTGTTGGTACCGTTATCATAATGATCGTGTGCTCAAGTGTTTTATGCCTGCAGGAATCTCATTCATCCCCACCACATCGGAACCCGTCAACATACTGGGGTGGGCAGGTGAGCTTAAAAGCATACTTCAGATGGCTACAAAGCTAACCTCTCAAACCACATAACCTTAAACTGTACCAACTCAAACGATACAGCTCAATCAGATTCGTTCTCCTTTGCACAACATACACTCCGATGTTTTTCAAACAGGATTAATTTGAAGCGCCTATGCAGTATTTAGCATGCTGTCATGATGTGGTGCAAGATTTTGTCTGAAAAAGAGAAGAAGAGGTTTTCCATACAGGTCTGATGCAAGAACTGCCTAAATTATGGTGTAGTAAGATATTCTACCATGTATCTGAATCCTCCACACCGCCTATCAAAGAATGACAGCATCCACCAACGGTCACGGCCAAAAAAACGAGTTGTTGCGGACCTAGCTCAGATTTCAAAGATGTAATCCTTGCAGCGTTTTTCAATCTACTGTGGCCACATGCAATCAAGACTCCGACATTCTCGGGTTGAATAAGCCTTGAATTGTGCCAAAAAGTTTGCTAATTCGTGTCGAAAATTTAACTCTATAATATGAGTAAACCGTTACAATGGTTTCATTCTAAAATCAAATGCAATTGTACCAGCGGAGTCTATGAACGGCGTGAATTAGATCTCAGTAGTGGTGTAGATCAGAGTGGGTCACTATTGCTTGGGGATTCATGTGATGAACAGTGATGACAATTGGCGTTCAAGGGACAGGACAAGTATGTAAATGGGGGTGTTATATGAGATGTAGAACCTCAAATATGTGTTAACCTATCACCGTTTTGAAACTCTCCCAACAAGTACTCTTGAAGGCTCAGTCGTGTTGTCGGGAAGAAAGTCAAACACGTCAGTGAGTGTTACTGAGTATTCCGAAGAGTCGTTGCTTCTCGTCAAATGAGCCGTCCTTTAGTTAAAGGTAACAGTCCAACGTGAGCCAATATGTTATTCGTATCTTCCCAGTGAGTGATACTTAAGCTCTTGCCAGGAGGGTTTCAAAAGAACACAGATGCATACCGCAATTCGGAGAATACTTCACCTGGTAAAACTTGCGTAACGGAGCTTCAGACTGACTATTTATTTTGGTCAAGGGTAATATCAGTAACTCATGGCTTAGCTATGTAATTTAACCAAATCATCTGGGATTCTTCTCGACCACGCGGCTTTCTTGTTTGGTATGTTCTCAATAAAGTTTTGACCTCCTACTAGGGAACTACAGGGTAAAGTCCATCTGCATGGGAGGTGTTGGTCTTTCCCGCGTGTTGCAAGATTTTTTTAAAGGCATCCTGATGTCTTGCAGACGTCCCCAGTGAAGAGTACAAGCAGGTACAAGTGAGCTTTTTCCTGCGGACGTCAATGCGAAGTCGATGCAGTTGTTCAGTCTCATCCCCTGAGGTACTCGAATATCTTTCTGAATCTCTTCCTAGCTTTGTCTCTTCTTTGATGATATTTAACCTTAGGCTTCAAGTAGTACGTCCAGAAAAGAGGATGTTGTTTCAAGCTGAATATGCTGCGAATCGTAATTGTATCAGATTCCGCTTCACTAGTAAGCTTAAGTCAGCCCCTCAACAAGTGCGTTCGCCTCTCTAGTGTGTTCGGAGGCTCCTCCTGCTCCTGCTTCAAAGATCTCAAGCAATTTCAAAACGCTGAGACTGGGACGAGGAAAAGGGCTGAGTAGAGTCAAGCCTTAGCTCGAGGCTAACAAGACACTAACTCTACAATCCTTCCATGGGACATAAATTAATGGTGCTGTGACCCATCTCCCAAAATGACCTCATTTGAATTGTCGGATCATCGCGATGCTGGGTCGGCATGCACTGCCGACATGAAAAATTAGTAGGAAATAAGGTTCAGCTAAACCCACCATATCCCCGGACACGTAACAATCATGGTTTTAGGAGTGAAATTTGAGAAGGAATTGATAAAAACACATTGTCATACCGGGCTAGACCGGGGCATTCCTCATTTACTGATCATCGACTCAAAGATATGTGGTAAATATCATAATTGAGGAGCAGCAAAACCAACACTGCGCGAGATATATACACGTTGCGCATTCGGAATATTCTGAAATCGGAACAAGTTCTATATTCTCATCGAAACCCAAGATTATTCATGATGTCTCAATTCTTGGATGCAATAGGTCTTCTGCACTTTTCCCTCCTCAGATCATCATTTCAAGATCAAGCAAGTCATTTATGAGAATAAACTGATGGCAGGCGAACTGCGGCGAGGTGAACCCCCCTTTTATCACTCGAGTAACTTTGAAGTAAACCATCCACCTCAGCTAACCGGGCGCCAGCTCAGTACGTCTCAAGACAAATACTTATGTCTTATTGCAATCTTTCTTTTTGTCACCAATCAAAAGGAGTTTTCCGGAGCAATACCTGTATGGACTTATGTTGGACTTTACTTTACCGTTCCACATGACAATGTAAATTGGGAAATGACAGTGTTGCAAAACGATGACATGCTCCCGGTGCCAGTAGAGAAACGTACCTGGAAATGGTGGAGTAAGCATTTCCACTTTCACAGCGTCACATATGTTTGATGTTCGCATTTCCTGATGCCAAAGTCGTTTCTGATCGCTGATTTCTTTACCTCTTATACCTCCCAGACTTTGTGACCTTTTGGCGTGAGACCGAGTGTTTTCTCGGGCATCCTTTCTCTGAGCCTTCAAACTTACTCTGCGTATATCCTTAATCTTATTACTCCTCAAATCATAGTCGCAGATGCCTGGAATGTCAACACGTGGACAATAGCCAGCACCATGATAGCCGCTGGCTTAAGTTGGTGGCAAGCTTGGTTGGCTGTCTGGATGGGATGTTAGTATCAATGATTTTCTACAAACTCTTGGGCGAAAGATAGAAATCACGTAACAGGTTTAGCTCAAGAGTGGAACATGTACCATTGCTGATTTGGAAATTTCATCTGGCCATCTACAGACTCAATTGCGGCTAGCTTTATGGTCCTCAATGGACATGCAGGTGCCAAATACCATTGCTCCTTTCCAGTACTGAGTCGGTTCGTCCAGTTTCCTGATATTCAGTCTTAGAAGAATATCGCAACGATTTATATCCTAACCATGATGCTTATTTTAGCGCGACATTTGGGATATGGGGCTCATTGTGGCCCGTTCTGAACCGAGCGTTGATGGTATGTTGTATCAGTTCATGGTTGCATTACTCATTACGCGAAAAACCACGAGTCTTCGTCCAAGTGTTGATTGTCTTGGTCCAATGATATTGAAAGGCTTGTGTGTGGTACAGTGAGTGATGTTCGATCGGGAATATCTAGACATTCTTCATGAAAAAGACAAACAGTTGATTAAAACACTCTATGCTTCCTTGAGTGAACAGGTGTACAAGCATGGATCGGAGGCCAATGCGTTTATCTATTTATTCAATCCATATGGCCGTCCTTCAGTTCACTTCCGAATAAGATCACATCTAGTGGGACAGACAGTGCACATCTCGTGTCTTTTACGATATTTTCCGTTGTCTCCTTGATACCAATATATTTCCCAATTCATCAGATTCGACATTTTTTCACAATCAAGGTGAGACTCCCGAAATCCCTCCCATGGCAGCTATTGCGTGTTTTGGTCATGTAGAGGATCTCACCGACTCGAAGCTTGACCGTGTCTAACCGTATCCCTGCTTCTGACTGACACTATCAAACCCCAGGCGGTGATTGCTCCGACGGCTGGGACTGCATTTTTTATTTGGTTTGTTGTGAAGGCTGGTGGAGTTGGTACGATTCTACAGCAACCTGCGCGTGCTGAGGGGACACAACTCCGATGGGCATTTATCAATGCAGCCATGGGCTGTATATCCAAGTGCGAAATTGACATCTCATATCTTGATAGACGCTTACTGATCCCTTGACCTTACTATCAGCATGGCCACCCTCATCACCAACAATCAGGACTTCTCAGCTCGCGCCGATAAAACCTCTAGCATGATTCTTCCTCAACTCGTAGCCCTCCCAATGACATTTGGGATGGTTTCCTTCTTTGGAATCATAGTCTCCTCATCCTCAAACGTCCTCTACGGTCATCAAATATGGGACCCTCTTGAACTTTTGGAACGTGTTCTTACAGGTTCACCAACCATGTCATCGGTAAGAACTCGATTGCTCCTTGTCCTGAATGCCTTCAGTAAACCGCTTCTTTTTCTCTTCTGATTCTTGGTGGTCTTTTCATCAAAGCGAGTAGCCGTGGGGGTAATTTCGCTTTCATTTATATTTTCGCAAATGGGCACCAATGTGGCAGCCAACTCAGTATCTGCAGGTTGCGACATGGTGAATCTGATGAACGCTCTTGTAAAAATTTCGCTTTTAATGATAGTATGATTTTGTTTTGGGGAGAACCTAGGCTGCCCTATTTCCCAGGTTCATCAATATTAGACGGGGATCGTATATAGCCGCGATTTTGGGTTTTTGCATGATGCCTTGGAAGCTACTAGATGGCCCAACAAATTTTTCAACGTGAGTGTTAAATTCCCACAGCCACGATGTTTTTTCAAATCAAAGACTGACTGTTTTTACTCATGGCGAGACAGATATCTATCTGCCTACTCAGTTTTTCTATCTAGTATGATTGGCTGCTTCTTGGCAGAATATTACGTGGTATGCAAACGCCTGATCAAGGTAAAAGATCTTTATGTTGCAGACAGTTCGGGCATGTTAGTGATCTTTCATAATCTGCCAATGTGATGTACATGCCACAGCGCCTTGAAACGCATAGCTGATGATCTTCTTCACAAGTTATTATTATTTCCATGGAGTCAATTGGCGTGCTTATCTGGCTTACTTCTCGGGATTGGCGCTCAACATGCCTGGTTTCGTAAAGATGATCCAAGGTCAAGATGGTATATCAGTAAGAATTTATCAGGTCAGGACCCTTCTCACATCATCATTATTTATCTTTTAAATGGCAGATTTTTGGAGACTGACTGTCTTCCCCCTCGTGGAAAGTAGCTATCTTTCTTCACAGGACTCGGAAGCTCGTTTATTGTCTATATAATCCTCAACGAACTCTTTCCCACGAGGAAATCCTCAATAGACGAAGCCCAGAGTCCTTTCACGAGCAAGTTTATTGATGAAAAGGACCCATCCGGAAGTGCTGCTTGACTTCATCTTTCAATACGATCTGCAGCACACCTGTGACTGGAAACCATAGATTAGTACTTATCACCTTGACCTGAATCCACTATAGACGCTACTTCGCGCACTTAAACTTTACATGTACTGTTCTATCCGAATCCACTTTTTTTATCCCGAGCCTTACATATGTAGAGAAAAAAAATTTAAGCCATCAAGTCGTATTCTTTTTTTGCCTTTTATCACTGCCACAGTGGCTGCTGTGTTACTCATCTATTTGCTGGTCAGTGATCAGTATCTCTGCATCTCCATCTTCTTACGAGCTTCTATATTTTTTAAGTTGTAAATGTGATCTGCAATACTTAGGCTATTGTACATTGATGATTGTTACGTTATAAGGGCTTGATAGATCATTATAAAAGTAAACACAAAATATGACTGAATTCTCTCCATCATCAGTATCTCACTTGATTCCCAGTGTTTCTCACCAAGGGCTTTGAATAGATTTGAGCGCTCCAAATTCGAAATTGAAATATTCCTATACTACAATCTCACAAGATAATTTCATTCGTATGATCTTATCTTCTGTCATCCACTAATCATAACAAATTTAACAAAGAGAACAAGCCTCCAAGAGGATCAAGTGAGAAATTAAACGATTCATCTTATACTTTCTATATTTACAACACTAGTCATCTTTATCCCATCCGACTACGTACTTTCACTCCCAATCTTCATCAGTAAACCTCCCAGATCGTTTGAGTGTGTTTAGACTTCACAGCATCTCGATTTGCAAGGTATCGAAGCGGAACTGACAATGCATATGGATCCTGTCTATCGTTCTGATGATTTGATGCACAATGGTCTGTTGTCCCACCACCACTCTCGAGTATACGCCTGTTGGGAGGTCGAAGGGAATCTTCTGTGCAGTTTTGTTGATCAAAATCGTTCATTTCATGCTGGGATGTTACTCGAACTTATACAACGAGCACTCACCTTTCAGTGTATCCTCGGGGAAATCGAACGATGCTCGGTCTTCAGATTGTAGAGAATCGACTGCACGGGACTCACTAGCCGCCAGTAGTCCTTCTAGACCCGAGAGAACGCGTTCTCCCTGCTCTATGATGTTGTGAAGCCTCTGCATCTCAAGCTTCGCATCACCAATTTCCTGCTTCAGGCTATCTCTTATAGAGATGATATCGGTAGCTGCAAGTGATGACATCATCATGGGCGCACAGGACACCGAGATGATTTCCGACGTATCCTTCGATCGGGGTGAGAGCGAAGAGTCCCAATCCATACGATGTAAGATGTTACCGGGTTGTAGATACGACTCTTCCGGTGTTGCAGTTGCCGAAGAACTTACCCCCACAAGTTCGCCATCTTCACTGTCTCTTTCTGAGATGGCAGCGGCAGCCGCGGCCAGAGCAGGCAATGTCAGGTTCACTTTACTCGAAGATGGGGACCATCCATGGGTTGTCTGTTCGTGCGAAGATCGAGGTTGGCTTCCGGGACTTGCTGAAGATAGCCGTCGAACTTTGGATACACGAGTTGTTTCTTGATCCGGTTCAAGATTGATGCTGACCTCTCGACTGCTATTCTGAATATTGGACTAATGATGTGCAACATTAGACTCGGTGTATTTTTCACTGATGCCGTCAAAACTCACCTTAGCAGAACTGTGAAGACGTTTCCTTCGCTTGATCATAGCTCGCTTCATCCCCACCGGTCTGTGACCGCCGTGGAGCTTGTAGTACAGGCCTATTTATAGAGAAGCAAGGATTTGAAAACCAATCCTACCATTTGTAGAGAACGCGATGATAAAGTGTAAGTGTAGCATACCACAGGCATTACAAGCCACTCGACCTTCTCCATCCCTTCTCCAAAGCGGTGTCGTTTTTGTCCCGCAGTTCTCGCAGCACGTTGCACCCAAGACAGGTTCTTCTTCGCCATCAAGATTTGCTTCCACCGTTCGAGATGATGGTGAGATTATATCGCTATCCGATTCTTTCCGCGCAGTTCCCGGTAATGAATGATCAACGTTTTTGTGCGTATCAACCTGAGAAGACTTATGCGAGAGAGGAATTCTGGTATTGCTGGCTGAGATGGGGTTAGTGGACGACAGGCGATGATTATTGAATGCCGGACAACCTTGACAGCATTCTTTCCCACCCGTTCCATTGCAAAGCCCATCACCAGGGCAAGTGCCCGGAAGGTGTTCATCATCGATTGTAGAGTCAAGGATTGGGTTCGCGGGGGGATTTCTGGACGCATGAGCTGTAGGCGCTTTGTAAGGTCTGCTTTTTGTCTGAGAAGATGATGTCGTGGGGCGAGTTGGTATACTGTTTTTTCGATTTAGTAGATGAAGTGGCCCGTAGTGCTTTCTTTGTACGTTGACCCAGACCTGATTGGATTGGCAGTTATGTCAGCTACTGGCACGGCAAGACAGATCGCATCTCGGAAAGAGCAAGAGACCATTCTTACCACACGCATTACATATAGAGTTTCCATCTGCATCCCGCCGCCACAAAGGAGTTTCTGTTGTGCTACAATTGACACACAAAGTTTTGGTGATCGTATGAGAGTTGGTCTTCGAGACCTCCTCTGAAGGTGTGGATGATGTTTTATGAGAAGTGTATTCCGCGGAAAACCATTCCTCTCTGTATTTTGCTCGGCGTGATCCGGTAGGAGGGGTACGATTTTCGGCAAGCATGGCTGTGGAGCAGTACTTGGGCTATCAAGCTGAGAAGTTGTATGTACAACATCCGGATATGAAAGTCGGAGAAGGGGATTCGAAAGCTGTTGATGGCTTGCTTTGTCTACAAGCTGAGGAGCCTGATGAGCGGAATGTCGGCGATGATGACGGTGATGATGATGATGATGGTGATGAGCTTTGTTCACAGCGCTTGTTGCCTTCATAGGACCTTTGTAGATAGCACCACATGATGGATGTGTTCTACAATTTGATTGCAGTTTGAGAGCGGTGGATTTTGCTGTATGTGAGCAGACTGGAGTTGAGCATATGATGTTGGTCGCAGTTTGGGTTGATATTGAGCCCAGGGTATCCAATGACATCACGAAAGCTTCAATTATTGAGAGGGCTGGATGGCGCACTAGATAAGGCTTTGATTTGATTACAATGCTGATTCAAGACGCTTCGAGAAGTCCAAAAATCCATGTAGTGAAGAAAGCTTGAGTCAGTCACCACTGATCATCAAAACAGTCAGAAATAATGATCTCACCAAGAAGTGCTCAATTGTATCTTGACCCAGTGATCATCATATACAGGCAAATGTCAAACTGTTATAACTGGCTGAGCAGTGATATGGCAAGAAGGGGCATAGCATCTAGCATAAGTTGCGTCTCACAAACAGATCATATCAAATTCAAAAATCCTCACAATCAAAGGCTGCTTGAATTAGACGATTGATTCACAAAATTTTAAAGTTAGAATCTGAAGTGAGTTGAGATGATTTGATTTTGAGCCAAATGGGAATCAATCTTGAACATCAATTGAAGGTTATCCAATCGTGAATTCTTCCCCAGGATGAGAAAGCGTGGAATTGTGAAAAGGCGAGGAAGGTGATCAATGGTTTCAAGATTCTTGCGGTTGCACAGGTTTGAGTTGGGTTGGCCAATCAGAGCGCTGCTAAATAATCTGTAATCTATTTTAGGTTTGCGTGTTACATACATGATACATGATACATGTAACGTGTAACATGTACAAATATCATCAGCAATGAACATTCAACTTTCAAGTTGCACAATGCTGCAACCTGAGACGCAATTCTCTAAACCTTGATGATCAAGAACTTTGAAGTGGATCAAGACTCTCAGCTTGATTTTGGAGAGTTCCATAGGTGCTCTTGAGGTGAGGTCAGGGAATCCAAACTAGCTAGGTTTTGATGTACAAATCTACCCATCAGGTTTAGTGAAGTTTGCAATGGCTAGTGGAGGTGTTCTGAATAAATATAAATCAAGAAAGAGAATTGATAGTTTTTCAAATCCAAAGATTTAAATGAATAATAGACTGATAGACCATGATCAAAGCTATTAAATTCTTGACTTTATAACCAAGTTCATTTCCCATCTCATTCTATTCTTCATGAATTGAATGATCAGAGGAGTGAAAGATTTGAAAAAGGAGATAATTGATTTTAGAGATTGAAATTGATCATCTCTTTTGATAAGTCTTGATAATCCTTCAGTTACGTTTACTTCCTAAACCAAATCCTCTCCAACGGTCTTTCAACTCTTTCTCTCTCTCTCAAAACCAAATCATTTCAGAAAAAAAAACAAGAAACTCACAAAACATTTCATTCAACTCATACAAACAGAAAACCTTTATAAAAAACTAAGAAATCATTATACAATACAATACAAAACCAGGTTTTTTTTTACAAAATCAAAAGGAAAAAAAACCAATCATAATCCAAAAAAAAATCCACTTTTTTCTTTCTTTCTTATCTGTTCTTTCCTTCTTTACAAGAAAAAAAATCTTTCTGAATTCAATAAATAAGAAAAAAAGATAATCAAGATTGTCCAAAAAAAAGAAGAAGAAGAAAAACCGATTTCTTTTTCTTTGGTGATGATTGAGTGAAAGAGGAGAAAAAGAGGGAGGAGGAGAAGGAGGAGGAGGGAGGGAGAAGGTTAGGTGAGTTGAGTTATGAAAACAAAATTTCATCATCAAAATCGAAAATCAATAAGAAAAAAAAAAAGTTCAAGTTGAAAACGATGATGAGGAAAAACCAAACAAAACAAACAAAACAAAAACAGAAATAGTAATCCAATTCCTCAAACGGAAAGAAAAAGGAATTCAAGACAAAAGATTGGAAAACTTGATCAAGTCTTACACACTTTCAAAAGATTTCAATCTTTCAATGAAACGTCTTTACAAAAACCTTTTAATCAAAAGTGAAATTCAAGAAAACCAAAGTTTTCGCTTGGACTGATTAGATTTAAACTTCAAACCAAGTTACCAAAAAATTAAATCTGATCAGGTTTTCTTCTTCCCCTTCTTCTTCTTCTTTAGCAAATCTAATCTTTTTCTCTAAGGTATAATAGTAGCAGCTTCATCAATTCTAGAAATCAAAATCGCTCCAATCTTCGGTTCAATTTCAGTTCCATCTCGACTCACTTTAACTTCACGATGACCACTATATATAAAAAGAAAACAAACAGATTTCAGTTAATCATGAACCAAAGAAAAACTGATCAAGTGAAGATCGATTGGGAAAGTCAAGAATCACTCAACTTGAATGGGTTCTTAAGATCTCGAGTCAAATGAAATGGTAATTTTTGAACTCTGATCCATTCAATCTCAAACGGTTTACCATCCCCACTAACCGAATCCTCAGACCCAATCACTTCATCATCCTCCAGACCATCCACCATCCTCCATCTCATCCACCTCTTCCTTTTCTCCTTTCTTTCTCCTTTCTTTTCATTTCCTTCTTCCAATCGGATCGGTTCAGGTAAGGATCGACTAGGACCACCTGAAAATGAATTAGGAGGAGCTAATCCCATAAAGGATACACAAGGACTAATAGGAGCAGGAGAAGCGGTTGTTCTTCTTTCTTCAAAAGCTGGGAGTAATTGACCTTTAACTTCCTCATGTGTACCTACTTCTTCTTCTTTTTCAATCAAAAGTGATGGTAAGGGTAAAACCAAATCATTGGCTGATGCTCTTCTGGTAGTTAATAAGGACGGTCTTGAAATGGGTGAACTCGGTAGTGAGATCGGTTTATGAATCGATCTCCAAATCGGTCCTGTCATTTTCGCATAACCATAAAATTCACCACTTCGATTTGCACTAAAGATTAAATAAACTCCTTCTGATGAAGTTCTGTAGGCTTGATCCAAGATCGGCTCATTATGAGATTGAGATGCCCAAATTGATCTTTCGACTGATAATTTCAAATCTTCTTCGGTATATGACTAAGATCCAAGAGAGAAACGAATCAAGTAAAAGTTGAGTCAGAAGAAGGGATGAAGAGAGAGAGAGGGGGGGACTACTGACTTTCAAGATAAAGTATCGACGAGGGAAATGTTTAGAAAGGAAGGATGAAGTAGTTGAAGCTGTACCAGTAGAGTTGGTCTGATTAGAATTAAAAGTAGAAGTAGATGAAGTTCGTTTACATTGTTCATCATTGATAGCCGATCGAGGTGATGATTGATGATTTTTTTGATCTTGATGAATGGGAGATGAATGAGTTTGACGAATCCAAGTACGATGCATGCCACCAATTCTTTGAGCACCTACACCACTCTTTACATTATCTTCTGGATTACGAACTCTACAAACCAATGGTTTAGATCTTGGATCGAATGGTCTAAGAGTTTTCCCATTGCAATCGAAATCGCATGTTGAAGATGTGCTTGAGAGATATAGTTTACAAAAGCACAATTGCTACGTGAGATCAAATGAATCGATTCAACACCTGATGGTGATTGATTTGGATGAAGCGAAGAAGATTGAGGACCGGAGAAAAACTTCCAAAGTTCTTCATGCGATGCATCATTGGGTACATTTCCAACCCAGAGTGCATGTTCACTATGGGAAGGAGGACGAGGTAAAGCTGGTTTTGGAGATGATTTTGAATGCCTAGGTTTATGAGGATGATTGGCATTGGGAGGACGAGTGGGTAAGTTGAGAAGCAATCGGATTGAGTTTGATATGATGATTTCGAAGTTTAGCTTGAGCAAGTGAACCTCTGACTAAGGAGTTGATCGGAGGACTGGTAGGTGATTTAGGTTCATGAGTCGATGAGTCGAGGTAGGAGAGTAAGATGTTTGATGTAGAAAAGGAAGAAAAGGAGAAGATGATGATTTATATGATGATGATGATGATGATGATGATGAGATCTAAGACCATATGGAGGACGAGATCTAGGGGAGTTGAAAGGCGTGTTGAGAGGTGAAGGTGAAGAAGGAGGGATTTGATAAGATCTATCTATGTTTGGAAATTGAGAAGGAGTAGGTGAGAAATTGATTGAATTTGAATCAAAATGAGCCAGAGGAGGAGGAGAATTGGATGATGATGATGATGAGAGAAATTGAGATAAGAGATTGGGATAGGTTGATAGGTTGATTGATAAGGTGAAGATGGATTTGAATAAGGTTGATTTTGTGAATAATAAGATGAATGATCCAAGGTAGGAGATTGAAAGTTAGAAGAGTAAGGTGAGAATGATAGATGAGGAGGAGAATAGGCTGAGAATGGAGGAGACGAATGAATTAGATTAGATTGAGATTGAGATTGAGATTGAGATTGAATGGGTATTGGTGGTGGTGGTGTGGTGTGGTGGTGGTGGTGGTGGTGGGATTGGATAAGGATGATGTGTTTTGAAATGTTGAAGTAGATTGAGGATTATAAGGTAAAGTGGATTGATTTGAAGTGGTCGAGTTCGCGTGCTGATGATGCTGTGGTTGGTTCTCGTGTGGTGGTTGCTCCCGTGGCTTGATGCTTCTCCTTTGCCTCTGCCTTGTCCTGTGCGTGCTGCTGCTCTTGCTGTGGCTGCGATGCGGTGTTGTGGTTGTGGTTGTTGTTGTTGGTGGTGGTGTGTGGTGGTGAATGTGATGGTTGATAAGCTATTGATGCTGTTGCTGATGAGGGTGTGGTGGTGGTGGTGGTGGCTGTGGTGGTGATGGGTGGTGTCATCCTGGTATTGTGATCACAATTGATGATGAAGACGAAGAAGCTGAAGTGATCAATCAAATGGATTCCAAATTGGTATTTTAATTTAATTTAATTTATTTTATTCTTCAAAATTCAAAAAACTTCAATTTCAATTTCACCAATCGATCTCCTTTTTCTGACTCTGATTCTGATTCTTTATCCTTTCTTTCTTCTTCTTCTTGGTATCATTAAAGTTGAAATCTTCTTTCTTCTTTGGATATCAAAGACTGATGGTTCTGAATTGAATCGAAGCAAGCAAGCAAATGTGATGATGATGAGTAATTTCTAAATTCAAATCCAATCGATCAATGAAAATGTGATATCCTGATCGACAATGATTGAGTAAGGGTCTCTGGATGTCTACTCAACAAATGCTCTTCACCAGAATAATATTATCAAAGAAACTCCAATCAGAATCAATCTTCTTAATCGAATGCACCGCTAAATCACACAGCTAATTTGTATTGACTGCAATCAATCGAATCGAAGCGAATCGAATCGAATGTAATCTTCAAACAAGTCTCAATTCAAATTCAAATTCAAAATCAAAAGAAAATGAAAAAAAAGAAAAAAAAAAAAAAACCTAAAACCATTCACACAGACTTAAATTCTTACATCATCTCAGTTCAAACTCCGCTACTACACTCTCTTTATCTTGTAAATCAAACTTATCAACTCAACCTTTGCCACTCAACACACTCATCCTAATCAGACTTCATAACACTCACAAGACACTAAATTAAGTGTGAATCCATCGATATGAACATATCACCCACCCAACTCACTCGATTTGCTTGTTTGTCACCACCTTATCATCTGATATTTACCTCCAAGTAAATCAAACTAAGTTTTAAAATGCTTTGCCCTTTTAATTCCCCAGATATACACACACACACACATGACTTACCTATAATCATATCATCACATTCACCATCAAACCCAAACTCTCTTTGATTTGTTTGTTACTTATCACGTTTTCAAAGAGGGATGTAAAAAAAGTGATGACTGTAAATTTGAACTTAGCTTATGATGATAGAACGTCTGCTTTTCAGATCGGGTGATTTTTCTAATTTCACGCTTTGAACAATATATAATTTTCGAGTGTGAAATGTAGGCATAGATTGCTTTAGTAGCTTTTTCTTGACAGACTAACTACAGATGAGGAAAATTGAGATCCGATCGAGAAGACTATAATCTTCATCATTCAATCAATCTGCGCTGGTTCAGTCTCATGTCCGTAAGCTGATCATATCCAAAAAAAAGAATCAATGTCAAAATTCAATCCGAGGCTTTCTAAAACCACATTCAAAGATTCTTCATTGACATGATCAAAAGACTAACGTTTTGATCGAAAAGTATTCTCATCAAAGTGATGTAATCTAACATATCCATCTTCTCCACCAATCGCATATCCTTTTCCTTCAGGATGAACAGCAATCGAATTACATGGACCGAATCCTCCTTTGATCCTCGAAACTTCTTCTTCAAAGACTCGATGCCACATTCGAATTTCAAAATGACCTTGTCTGGCTGATGTAGTGGT